>BMAO01020556.1:0-121435 GCA_019973975.1 Trichonephila clavata
TTTACTAACCATTTTATCGGAATTGTCTTTCAAAAGCAGACAAAGTTAATGAATTACAGGAAGCTTAAGAGAGCAAAATCAAATGAAGCTTAAGAGGTGTGGCTTGTTGCACATATGTAGATGATTTCAATCAATACCTCCTGGGAGGTGTCTAAATGCGCATGGGTGATTTCTTACCTACGTGCAGGAACTGTCAGTCTTCTGCAGAAAATCAGACAGTTAAAAAATACAAGTGAACAAAGTTATAGTTTCACTTCGACGAAATGATAGAAAAATTTTGAACTTGTAGACTCAACAGGTCTTCAGGAAAGGAGCAATAGGCACTAAACTGAAAACAAATCATTTCAAACCCGCAACAATATCAATGATATACGAACCATCTGTTTTCTTCCTCCACCAGCGCAGTCTTCAACAATTCGTATCATACGGTACAACCCCAACAAGGAGTACTACCAAGAGATTCTGCGTCGTCTTTGCAATACATGACATACGAATAGCTGGACTAGTGATTAGAGGGCAACTGACAGCTCATCGCGATAATGAATTCTCCATTTTTCAGCAGTGTTTTCATATCCAAACCCAACACAACTGGGCTTCTTTAGGCTCACTTCCTCTCACATAGCTCCATGGAACTTATGGCTTTTTCCCAAGCTGTAAATATCCTAAAAGAGGCCAGATTTCTGTACCGGAGAAGTAATGACGTCATTTTTGAGGTCCCGGATCTTAAACTCTTCTAAACATAATTAAGTAATTAATTTTAATTAAGGAGAAAATTATTTAATTGAAGCTAGTTTACGTTTCAACACTGATAGAAAAAACCCCTCAGATGTCTGTATAAAAATGTTGTTCTGTAAAATTTAATTCTTTTTCATTTATTTACATTCCAGTTAAATATGTATTTATCTTCTTCCGTTAGGGTTTTCTTAAAACCTATTAGAAAATATAAAAAAAATCTTAAGGCGTTGGATGAACGAAACAATATTTACAGAAATATACGATTTAAATAGTTAACGATTAATATTAGGCATTACAAAACTGTCAGTAAAGAATTCAGAATTGAAGTCACAAATACGTTTCGTATAATTAATAGTTACGTTAGCCATTGAGGTTTTCAACTGGATTGTGTATTTTGAGATTTTATTTATCATTATTTTCATATTTTTGTTTTTTTAAAAGTTTTTGCTTCATTTACAAACATGCATATATACAGTGACAATTGGTTAACACGGGACTAAGAAGGACTGAAATATTTTTTCGTATTAAAAGAATTTCGTGTTACAGGATATTAAAAAAAATATATTGAACAAAATTAGTTTATTATAGAGAACAGTTTTCTTGCATAGATATATGTATATGCATGTATTTCATAAAAATCAATGAAACTAAAACTTACACAAGAATTTAATGCGTTTAATCAGTTTAATAAAAAATGTTCAAGTTTTTTGAAAAACAAAGCATTTATTGAGTTTTTGAAAAAAAATCTGATATTTTTCATTGAATTGTCTTTGTTAGCATCAAATTGTCAACAAATTGTTCAATTTTGTCCATTTTGCTACTCATTTCATCATTAAAATATGCATCTAAATAACTGCGCATATTTTTCAAGATGTTCCTCATTTCAGATGACGTGGGAACACACAAGTTTCTTTATTCATCTCATTTCCGTCACCCGAATCTGGATCAATGATATTTTTTTGAGCTGTCAAATATCAAATATCATATTGGGCTGTATAGACATTACCTCATCTATACAGTAACGAATTATTCTGATGATACAGTAGGACAGTTCAATATTACAGAAACTTTCTCAACATCTTCTTAAATCTCTCCTGCGTGGCAGGTGTTTTCAGTATTTTGTTCCAGAACAGTGTATTTTGTTCCTTTCTCAGAAAAAATGTTTTCGTGTTAAGCAATTTTCAATTCGTGTAAGCAAAAATGCATGGAATATAGAGTAGTGTGTTAGAAGCATTGTATTATTTGTGTTAACCCCGATATTTCATCTTAAGGGAACCAGGACATGCTCGGAAGTGTAAAATGCCAAAATTAAGACCCTTTGTTTTATGAGACATATATCTTTTAAAATTTTCATAGAGCTTAGATATTTTATGTTCTTAATAAAGATAATTTAATTTTTCTGTAGAACTACAAAAATAACTTTTTAGTTCAAAAGTTTCCCCATTTAATTTAAGTAATACATAATTTTGAGAACTCATAATACATACTTATGTTTTATGTTTAGATACCATTTTTTAAAAAAGTATATTTTTTTATGCAAAATATTTTTTACACATATTTAAACAACTAGCCGCTACAACAATACACAAAAGACAGTGAACCTATTTTTTTAGTGAAAATTTAGTATAGTTTCTTTAAAAAAATTATGAAACTTTGAAATTTGGAAATTTTTATTTTCTGCTTTTTTATGCATAAAACCATTTTTTAAATGTTAGGCACTATTTTAACAGAAAAAAATTAGGTTCACTCATAGGATCTTGTATAGAAGTATAAAAAATCTGGAATGTTGCAATGCAATAGTTTTTTTAAAAAATGTACCTAAATGCAAAAAAAATATGCTTTTCAGAAAAAGTGAAAAACTAAGGGTCAAAAGGGGCGTGGTCATTCGTTTACATTTTTATTTTTCATATTTTAGGGCTATTTTATCAACAAACATATAAGTATTATACATTTTTAGGTTCAGAAAAATATGCACTATTTTTTAGAACTAAAATTGAAAAATCGATTTTTTTGAAAGTATATTATGTCTGGTTCCCGTTAAGCGTTTTCGCGATTATACGTATTTCATTGCATATATATATATATATATATTATATATAATTCTTTTCACTTAAAATTTGAAAAAAAATTTAAACAATGCCATAGATAAGTATTGTTACTTCAACACTTCAGATTGTAGAAATATAAGAGAAGAACAGTTGTATTCTAACAATGGACGTCTTGCATTTATTTGTTAAAGTATCAACAATGGAGAAACACAATGCTTAAATGAAATTGTTGAAACGTTTCTTCTTCCCAGTTGTTTAATTTTTGTCTTGTTGTGAGCTTTAAACGCATTCATTTTCCTGTTTTATATAATTTCGTTTCGACGAGAGTCTTTGATTTCTAAAATCAACTTCGTTTTTTCTAGTAAAGTTTACTTTACAGAATAAAACCTAAAAAGTTCTTTTAAGAACTAGGAAAAACATCCTTTTAACATCTTGCTTATTTGAAGAAAACCATCTAAAGATTTTGCGTTACCATGGCATTTAAGGCATGGTACTGGCTAAAACGCAAACTTGTTCCCGTGCCTCACGTCAGGGTACCCACCGCCGCTTTTTTTACTGACGTGGAGGCGAAGGTGTATGCAGAGCAACTAACGCTCTTGGATGCAGCGGCCTTCGGGTGCAGCGACATTTCGGAGCTCGGAATACCCCTTTCCGAGGCCGAACAGTCGCCCGACGGGGTGAATTTCAGACACCTGTCGGAATGGACTGTGCGTACCATCCTAGCACAGTCCTGCCCAAAGCGTAGGGCACTTATCGTTTCGCATTTCATCCAAATCGCCACCATCCTCCACCAAATGCGAAACGTGCACTCGGAGGTCGCCATCCTCTCTGCTCTCTCCAGCGCTCCCATAGAAAGGCT
Organism: Trichonephila clavata; assembly: GCA_019973975.1. Classification (NCBI taxonomy): domain Eukaryota; kingdom Metazoa; phylum Arthropoda; class Arachnida; order Araneae; family Nephilidae; genus Trichonephila; species Trichonephila clavata. The sequence continues at coordinate 3,643 of BMAO01020556.1, forward strand.
CAAGGGAACCTGGTCTCGTGTCCCCAAGAGCCGACGGCGAACTTTTCGCACTCTATGGGAGTTGCTGTGTTGTCCCCACGAGGCGGACACGGACTGCCAAACGTCCAAGATGGAAAAGGTGCTCAGTTCCGAACCTTTCCATCAGTCCGTCTCTTTTGATCATCTCAGGGTATGGCCTAACATTCAACACATGTTAGAGCCTTGCCACTTCACTGAGATAGATCCGGTGGGCTTGGGGACTTTTGCCTTCATGGTCTCTACGGAACTGGAGCCATGAAGGAATATTTCGACTCTTCCGAGTTCGAATTTTGTCGAAGAAGAACTCATCTTCGACAGATTTTCTTGAAGCGGAGACAAATTAAAAATAAATTGCTGCTAAATAATGAAGCAAAGCAAAAATGTTTTCGAATGATAAATATCAATGTCAAAATTTACTGTGTATCCAATAAATTAAAACACTTAATTTTGTTGGAACAAAGCAAAGTATACATTAGTGGAGTAGCTACCTGCATTTAAGTGGTGTACAGAAAGCCACTGTCAAATGGACGGTTACCCGAAAGGAAAACTTCAAACGAATAGATTGAATTCTTAGTAGTTTTTCCGGTATTCAATAGCAATACACAAGTGGAAAGACTTTACAAAAGATATTAATGGAAATTCTTGAAGGAGACTTGAAAACATTCCTCAATGGGAGAGCTACCTGCGACGTGATTAAAACAGCACCAGTCATCAAACAAAACAATGGGAATATCCATTGCCTCAAAGATTTCTAAAAAGGTGGGCAAAATTGGCCAATATTTTGTTACGATCACACTTGCTGTTGTCAACGCTGTGGCCAGATCTACACTTTTACCTCATTCCTTTAAGAAACCATCCATAACAGACTTCGACTCCTCAAGGATCACATCGTCCACAAACGCAGAACAAAGAACCCATCATTACAAGGTTATGAAAATCCATCCTTATAAAACAAGATCTTAAATACAATGTAAAAATTGCCCGGTGTAAAAAATCCAACCGCTCAAACTAAAACATATCTTCGAGTGACCAGCTTTCACCCAAAGAGCACTAAAACTCTGTCTAACTACACTGATGGACCCATTGCAGAAAATCCTCTACAGCACGATCGTTCTGGAATCGGCAGCCACAGTAGTTGCTACATTTGGAGGTATTTAGAATGGTTGTTTATTTATTTTTGAAAATTCCATGGACATGACAACAACAACAACAACCAGTTTGAGAAAGAAATTATAGAGGTGGGAAAAAAAGACTTTATATTCAATGGAAAAAATTAACAAGATGATGGTGGAGGAAAACATTTGTTTTTAAATGGCGATACAAAATACTGAAGATCTGTTACAAAAGTCCATATGAGAGAAAGAGATTTTACCATCTAAAGTTTGATTGCTAAAAGAACATTGAAACGAACTTTATTGAAAGAAGGGGAAAAAATTTAAAAAATCTCTTCATAATTTTAAAGTTTTAAAGCTGACTAAAAAGGGAACAATTCAAAATATTCATTGAATGAAGAAGCAAGTCAGATTCATTAAACTTTTTCTACAAGTATAATTCAAAAATTTCAACTAACCTATATAAGTAAGTATTTTTTAAAAAAACTTAGTCCTCTACTTAAATGTATTATTGATATTTTGTCTGATGCAGAATCTTAATAATGAACATTTTTCTTTTTTAGGGTTATCTGAGACCACTTAACGAATTTTGGAACTCCGATTACGCTGCCAAAACAACACTTGACAACACACTTGATGAATGGCGAAACTCATGCGATGAAAAATATTAGGTTGATGAGAGAACCAGAAATCAGTAAAGATGCTTAATGGTGAAGGTTCCTCGGAAAATATGTGGATATTTCTAACAACTTATCAATGGCATATGATTGTGCCAAGGAAACAGAGGTAAGTTACATTTAGTGATAAAAAGCTTTGCATAAAATTTCAGGTACTTACGTACTATCGCCATAATGCCAAATTTTAAGATAACTCACCAAGTTGGCAACCCATATTTGTATGTGTCGTACGCGCTGAATTGGAAACTATGTGCATTGTTTCGTATAATGTCACCAATACGGTTGCGATAATACGTGAGTACCAAATTTCAGAACTATTTCGTTTGAAGTAACAAACTAAATGTGTGGAATATTAATCTTTTACAGATTCGTTCGAGTACCATGAATGCAAGAAAAAGACGGCGAAGAAAATGTTTGCTCACGTTTGGATTTTTAAAAAAATTACATGATCTAGAAGGTGAAAATTACTGAAAATAAACAGCTGTTAAAAAGTAAAACAAAAGAGACATAGTAGTCAAATACAGAGATTTTCAAAAGTACAAAATATTTGTTGATTTTTATAACATAAGAAGAATCCGAAATAATTGAGAAGATATCATAAGAAATATTTTGAATTTGAATGACAGATATTAATAAAAGTCCAAAAAGAACGACGAAAGAGCACCTATACTCTAAGTTAAATTAAAAATTATAAAATTAATGGATGCATTTCTAAGATAATATTTTCAAATACCCTTCAGCATTATCAAACTGAAAGTCGATAGAGAATAGTCTCTAAATTGGCAAAATAATCTCTTCTTACGAAAAAAATTAAAAACAGATCAATATTTTGACTCCAGCAAGAAAAAATCTTACAATAAGCAAAAATTGATTTTATGAAATTTAAAAATGAAGCAACCACACAAGGAAATAATCTTATTCTGATTTTTGTTTTTGAATTCGAGCGGATTCTATCGATTGAAAATGGATCTCATACCAAAATAACCAAAAATGAAGAAAATATCAATCCAAAGATTTCAATGTTTGAAAATGACTGGGAATTAGAATAGAGATTATTCATCTTTGTACTATGCAATATGTAATAAACAGGAAAAAAACAGAGATTGAAATATTCAATCAAAGAAAAACAGGGGAAAATTTAGAAATAATTTAATGGAATTAGACAAATATATACAAAACAGACAACAAGAAAGAGACTACTGAAAACTTTTAAATATAAGCATTTTTTGAAAGTAATTTTAATACAGAAGGATATTTTTTTATACAAAGTGAATAATTTACTACATTAAAAAAATAAAACTTGAACAAAGTGAATTATAAAGAAAAAAAAATAGTATTTGGATTTTCCCACACATTTTTAAAAGGATGGATAAGTGAAAAGAATCACTACGAAATTAACTATAAAAGAAATGACCTAAAAATAAGTTTATGGAAATACAACAATTTTTGAAGAGGAAATTTAAAAAACACTTTTCTCTATGTTTTTATGAGAAATGAAAATAATGCGATAATGGTGGTGAGAGCAGATATTGTGCTCATTTATAACTAAAATATTTTGATATTGATGTCGAAAGATCCAAAGTGTTAGGAGATTATATTTATTATCTAAAACTTTAAATTACTGGAAGAATGTTAAAAACATTTTTACTGCAAAAAAAGAAAACACAAACAAATATTTCTGAAAAAAAATTTATTTTTAAAGATGTAAAGCTAGCTGTTTTAAAAAAATAAAAAAATTTAAGCTAAATCATCCAATAAAGAAGTGACGTAAACCACAGACTTACCGAATTTCGACTCTGAACAACATTTCTGGATTCCAACTAACCTTTAGGTAAGTCATCTTAATACAGAGGTTTATCTTAGTTAATTTCTTAAATGTCAACTGATTCAACAACACAAATATCATGATCCTACAAAGAATGCCATTCTTTTAGGGCCATATCTGAGAACACTCAAAGCGTTTCAGAATGCCAAATCAGTGGAAAACAAAAAGTAACATAGCTCACCCATTGAGGAATGTTAAGATGATCGGAATATCAGGACTCAGAAAAAACACACAAAATTATAAGATTTCGAGAAAAATATGAGGAACATGGTTACAATTATCTATGGCAAGTGAGTATATTTGATTGTATTCTCGAAGTACAGAAGAGTTTGATTTACTGATTTAAAAATTTAACCTTTTAAGGTATCTGACTACCCTAAAATTGTGAATTTTGCCAAAAATTGACAAATTTGTTTTATGATTTTATTTTATAGGCCCTCTTATTAGCCTTATAAAAATATCGTTTATTATTTCCCATTCACTAGAACAAAAACTACAAGCGTTTTAGTAAAAGCAGATACCATTACTCTTTAAGCAAAGTACTTTGTCATACTTTAAAACGCGTTTTACTCGGAATGTGTTGTTTTTTTTCTTGAAAATGCTCAAACGGGGCCAGTGATTGCTAAAAAAGTTTTGAACATAATTAACTGAAATTTTTTGTGCATTTTCTGTATAATAGAGAAATTGTTTTAACCGTCAGATTTATCAATCACTGTTTTATTACAAAATTTACTGCCCAAGTGAGCATAATCACTGTGTTTTAAGCAATTTAATATACTAACTAAGATAAAGGGCTCTAGTTTTTGAAAAAATTAAAATATTTCTTATCCTGAAGGTCATTTCAAAATTGAATGACATGGAAAAACATCAGAATTGAAAAATTGAAAATTTTTTCATAAACTTTTGGTACAGAATTGACCGCGTTTATGTTATTTTTTGTAAATTTTTACCCAGTTCTTCCCATTTTAGTAATAATAATTGTTTTTTCTCTTCTTAATTTTAGCATATTTTTTTTAAAAATGTACGAAACATATCTAAAATTAAAAAAAATCCCCCTACCTCCATTTTTTTAAAAAAAAACTTGTCGTAAGTAGTCAGATACCTTAACTGTCAAGTTGTTTTGATGATTTTGGTACATAAATTGTCAATTTTGTTTCACTACAAAGATCAAACATAGTGGCAAAATAAAAAATATACTTAGTTGTTAAAAACGGATAATTCGAATTACATGCTTAAAATTTTTTTAAGGTTTTGTAGCAAGTGCTTATTTTTTTGAAACATAGTGTGGAACTGCAAAGTTCATGTCAAGCAAAGCATTATTTCCTAAAAAAATAAAATAAAAATTACTATTCTATTAGCAGTTCAGTAATTCAGTTTTGTGTGGTATAAGTGGAAGCACTTTTCCAAGCACAAATAGACTTCGCAATCATTACACCAGTATCGTGTTTCCTTCATTATATTTTTTTCCCATTTGTATTTTTTTAACAACAAACTTTACACTGTCTTATAGGAGTTTCGAAGGTGAAGAAGGAATATGGGATATAAAATTTTCACTAAGACAGGCAGGGTTATCTACTGTAGGTGGTATGCCAGGATTCTTTTGTTCAGAAGCTGCTGCATCATCATAATTATGTAAAATTTCTTCTACAACTTGGATTTGAAATTCTAAAAATGTAATACGTTTCCCATCCACATTTTTATAGAGCAAAAACTTGTTCAGAGTACCTTGTTCAGTAAATGTAAAAATATCTTTTATCAATATATATTATTGTGTTTTCGGATTTATGGATGAAAGGATAATGTCTAATCACACACACACACACACACACACACACACACACACACACACACACACACACACACACACACACACACACACACACACACACACACAAAACACACACACACACACACACACACACACACACACACACACACACACACACACACACACACACACACACACACACAGGTAGATTGTAGTCAAAAATAATCTTTGTCTTGAGTATACTTCCTTTTTTTTCATTTTTGAGACTGATCATTGAAATATCACGAATACTGCTAATCAAACATCATCTATTGAATTGAGCTCAAATTAACTTTTTCGGTATAGATTCGCGTTTGACAAAAAGACGTAGCCGAAATAATCTCACCCGATATGTATTTGGGTATAACAAAAAGAAGCATTCAAAGAATACCCTGTACAATTCTCAGGTGTGGCATTTTGGAGCCCTAATGCCATGCCCAAGATTGTCTCGGTATTGTCAACATATCCTTAATGTTCAGCTTTGAGCAATAAATTAAATTCAATGCACTTTTCTTGCAGATTCATCTGAGAATCATCCACGCTTCAGACTAACCCAAGAGCTACAGCTAACACTTGCTTTGCTGAAAGAATACTGGTAGAAGTTAGAGAGTAACTGAGAAACAGAAAGAGACATAGTGGGACCATTCCATCAATTTCAAATCAGGATCAAGTAACACGGAATCACAGTAATTATATCATTTTTAATGGAGCTTTGATTTAAAAGAAGACTAAAAGAAAATTTGGAAACCATCTCGTTTGAAAAAGACGAGCTCAAAAATAAAAATATCTTCAAGGAATACTTTATGGATACATCGTAAAATTAAAAAATTTGATTAACTGTGGAAAAATTAGGAATACTAAATACTACAGAGAAAAAATCTGACATGTACAGAACGTAATTTAATAATTTTGAGGTAATAATTTGGCTTTTTTAGCGTAATGAAATGGCCTTCACGCCTTGGGGAGCCCTGTTTTTGTAGCACCTACTACGCACAGGTACACCCCCTCGCCACTTTGAGGTATAGACCCCCACCAGATCATAACTGGTATTCTGCTATTCGCTCAAGACTATATCTACAATATCATGGCCTCAGGGCTCTCCAACCATCCTTGAAGAGCTTTAGAAGTGGACATTTGAGACCCATGAAGTTCCAGAACAGTGAAAGGATTTTTTCTCCGTGTTCCTGTTCCCTCCTTGCCAGCCCTTCTAATCTTTTTGATTGGTTGGGCATCTCCTGGAGGCATTTAATGGCTTAGTTAAAGAGGATTTTCGAACTACTTGTGTGGCAGGTCTTTTGGATTTATATATATAGTGCAGGCTTTCCTTCACCTGGGAATAATTTACAACAACGTTATACGAAAAAAAATGTAATACGAGGCTCTTTTGATGAGCATATGAAGAAAAATGGATAGAGGGTTCGAGTTCTAGGAAATAAAATTGTGACTGCGCTTGAACACTTATCACCGTTATTTATTTGTTATAAGGAACTTTTTCAAAATATTTTGCTTCAGAGAGTATACAAATTACAATTTTCGATGTTCTTCAATGTATAGCATAAATAAAAAGTTGATTGTTGGACGGGTGAAAAAAGTTGAAAATATCTGAAATGACCAATCAACCAGAAATTGAGGAAAAGGAATTTTGAATTTATAAATGATTACTCTCAATACACACAGAAATATCAACAGTGCAGTTCAGGTAAGTGTAAATTTCATCTCCTTATATTGATTTCAAATAAACGCTCTCTTAGATTTTAGTCTCAATGTTGTCTTTCGACAGACTGAAATAAATGTGATTCTTTTACAGGGTCATCTGAAGGCGATGGAATATTCTAAAAATTTTCATGGATCTTTTGATATGCGTGCGAAAACAATATATAATATTAAAACAATGAAAAAAAATTCTATAAAAAAAAGAATCAAATTTTTTTAAAAAAAAAATTGCATTATTTTATTGATAAATGTGAAATTCCTTGATAATTAACGAAGGTGGTGTGAGGTTTTTAAAGGTTTCATAAAAATAGAGGTGAGTTTATTTTACTGATGCTGAGTTTTATTAAATGTATAATATAATCAAAATTCTATTTCATGAACCAATTGAAAATAAATGTTGTTTTTACAGATTCGGCAAAAAACCTTCAACACATGTGTATAAATCTTAGTGTATGAACAATAAAAGTTGCATAGTATGGAAAACGCAAAGGATGGGAAAAGAGTGAAACCTATCTACTTATTTCCTCTTTAGAGAAAAATTCCCGTGGCTGAAATATAAATACAATGCGATTCAGAAAATAGGGGAACTTTTTAATATGTGGTAGTACACATAAAAACACAACTAATTTTCATCAAAGAATGCTTAGTCTAAACTGAAATGTAAATGCGCGGCAGGATATTACACACAATAGCATCTAAGACACGAGGAGAAAATACAAGAATAACGTAAATGATTAAAAAGCCATTTTAATGAATATTTTTACAATAGTTTCTTGAAAGAGCAACCAAGCGGTGAAGCAAGAACAGTGACGAAGAAGAGATTGGCGAAAGCTCTGGAATATTCCAGGCATATCGCTGCCCTTTCCGACAACAGCAGTTGAAAGTATTTCGAATATCATTATCAACATCGAGAGAAATATGATACACCTGACACTCAGAAATCAAGACACGACAGATCTGGTGGAATTACTGGATAATATACAGGGCCCTATCGCTTGATCCGTCATTCGGAAACTTAACGTCCACAACAGTGCCACAACCTCTCGCCTAAAAGAACTTGAATCTTCGTTGTGTGGGAAATATAATACTCTCTTATGGCGGTGAAGTTGAAGCATTCTCCGAGTCTGACTATTTCTGTTACTGAAAAATCTAGTATTTGCTTTCATCAAAGTGTTCCAGGAAAAGATGCATTCCTATTAGGTGATCGCTGACGATTTCAAAATTTGATGGCAAAACATTGTTTCTCTGCGTGAGGAATTAGAAACGTTCGACCATATATGTTTACTGTGATGCTCTTTTTCATGCAATAAAGCAATCATCGTAGAAAAGAACAGCTGCCACAGAATGTTCTATAAAAGCCAGTGAGGGAAATCCATGATAATATTATCTCTTCGATCAATGTCTGGACTCAGTGAAAAAGGTACTGAGCACACAACTTACCCTTCAGAATCCTCAAGGTCATGGAATTGTGGCACACTATTGCTATTGCCTACAACTCCTGCTTTTTTAGTTGGCTGATACGTCCCTGTCACCAAAATCGCTTCTTCTACAGTTGATACACTGGCGATTTTTGGATGACCAACATTACAGCAAGAAAGACCAGCGGGAAAGCCAGAAAAGATCGAGTTTTGCACAGCTGCTGAAGAAACTAAGGACATATTTTCGGATTGAGCTACAACTTATGTGGAAAATAAAATACTTTCGTGCTTCTTCTGTAGTACCGTTTGTATTTGCGTAAATGAAATGCATGGTTGCTTTTTTAATATTAGTAAAGTATTCCATCATCCGGTACATTATAACTGTTAGAATGGTTGCCTGGTGCAACGAATTTACAAGATTGCCGCCTTTTACTCATTGTGACCCATATTGGCAGAAGGGGTCTTTTTATCTAGTTGATTTTGCATGTGTCATTGCCTTTCTCGATAAATCTTCACAAAAAAATTCTTCAGAGCAACCGCATTAAAATGCTTATGCGCTTTTGCGTTTCATCTTAGACCATGCATTTTTGATGAAAATGTTTGTATTGGTGTGTACTATCACTTATTTATAAGTTTTCTCTATCCTTTCTGAGTCATTTTGTATAATTCTTCAACGTATATTTATCAAGCACAGTTTAGTTTCTTCATGAATTCGCACATCTCTACACATACAATGTTCCAAATCGAAAAGCCATTACAGACTGATGAAATAAGTAATTGAAAGTCTTCATGAAAATCGAGGAAATTCCCTGGCATGTATGAATGTCTTTTGTGAACGGAAGCTTTTCTACGAAGAGCAGGCAAGTTAATTGAACAATTTTATGCAATTTATAATTATTAGATTATGAAACACAAAAAATTAGAATTATTATCATTCGCTAAATGATAGTTTTAATTAAGTAAATATTAGAAATGTCCTGGTGCCTTTTTAAATTTTCAGTTACAGGAGTGTTTAAGCGAATGATTCATATTTTATTTAATATAAATTGCTTATTTGAATTCAAATATTAATCAATTTTTTTCTTTTAATATTCCGACACTACTTTTTATATGACCAAATTATATCCAGGTAGTTATAACAGAATAAACCTAATATGCTCTTTTTACAGGTTCAGCTAGCAACACGTAATGCAACTGAATACATTAAAATAACTTGTATATAATATTCAAGGTGCCGCAAGATATGAGAATACAAGAGGTGAAACGAAGACTTCTGACAACGATGTGTGTGTGAGCCAGTCCTCTTGTTTCATTTTTACCTTTCTATGTTCATGTTTTTATGGGAATATATATATTGTGAAGAGACACTTTGAATCTACAGTATTTATGTATAATTTGCAAATTTTTTTAAATACAGTGTTAACAAAATACATCAGGAAATCTGCTAATGTTTTCGAAGAAGATGACAGTGATACTACTACAAGGTTTGAAAAAATATTATAACGAAAGAATAAGGCTTTGAATTTAGAGAAAATGAAGCGTCTTATATTAAGTATGAAGTGAATGACGAATTCAAACAGTAACGCCGTAATTAAAGTGAAAAAAAACCTCACGGGGTCTTAACTATAACTTGTGTATTCAATTGGAAGCCGCTTTTTTCAGTCAGCGTTTGATAGATGTGAATATGTAACTTCGGTTCAGAATCCCGGTTAAGTATGCTAGACACATGTTTAAATAAAAGAGCATCGCACTGTTATCAATGTTTAGCTGTCTGATAACATTTCTTATACTGATATTTATCAAGGACATAATGAGCGACATCAAATCAGTTCAGCCACAAAGATAAATATCGGAAAAGATTTATTAAATCAGCAGAGATGGCACTAATATCACCTATGAAAAAACCGGTTGATCTTTCAGAAGTTGAAGAAATATTTTGCTATAGCATGTGTGGCGCTTAAAGCGCCACACATGCTAGTCGCTTTTAATGTATTTTAGGGGCAAATTAATGGCACGCGACGAAAAAGATCAAATTTAGAGCTCTATCTCTCATATAAAGAATCTGTGACATCTTTAACTTCACCAGGGTACAACTAATTAAATGGGCAGATCACGTTGTCAGAATGGACCACCAATTGGCATACAGAGAAATGTTAAATGGCAAATGTTAAACTGGTACACAGAGAAAATGTAGGCCAAATCTAAGATGGTTTTATGACCCAGAAAAAGACCTCCTAGTTTGGAGGAAGTACTCTAGCTGGAAGAAGGTTGGTCTGGAAAAGACTTCTTGAGAAGGCTAAGACCCACCCTGTGCTGTCGAACCACTGAGGAAAGAAGGAAAAAAATATTTACAAACAATTATGTAAACTTCTGAGCTTATGAAAGAGTTCCAGAATATAAAGTCTATTAAACAACATCGTGAGGTTTCTGCCTTTGATAAAGAAAAAAAAAAAATATGACTTTGTCTCCCAATAACTCTTCACAAATAGAAAAAAATATGGAAAAAAAATATTTAGAATTTTCAATAAGTATTAAAAAAGATTAAAAATTATCTGTATTTGTTTTTATAAGAAAATTTCAACGGCAGCAAAACTGAAGGAGACTGCGGAAAAACGAAGTTTATTTTTTAATTGCTTAAATGATTTTATTCAGGGTATACGCCTAGGAATGTCTGGATATGTGAATCTTTCGAATCCTTCTTTCGTTTTGATCTTTTAGCACAGGGGAAGAATCTAATAAAGATATGAAAAGTGCAATATTCCAAGAACAATTATTAAAAGTAAGCATTCTTTTTTTTAAAAATAATAATTGCTTTTGGAATCTTTTTGATGTGTAATGATAGCTTTCTGTAATTTTCTTATGTATAATATTTTTAGATAATACTGTAAGAGCTTTAAATATAAATTTTTATTTTGTTTATAACAATTATGTAGCTTTATTCCCTGTATTATGTAGCTAAATTAATTAACTACAAATGCAATTATGTAGTTAAATTAGATTAATTTTGTAAATTATTGATTGAAAAGAGAAATTTGATCTTATTTGTGAGGAAAAAAAGAGTTTTATTTTCGAATAAGCACGCGCAACGTCGGGTTAAGCGGAAGAGGAAAATTCCTTCCTGATAAAGAAAGGAAGTGGAATAAAATTTCGAAAAAGAGAATTTTAGTGAGTTAAATATTGAAAACACTCTATGATGGATCTGCACGGTTTTCACTAACCTCCTCAATATTTCTTTAAAGTTTTATTTATTTCAACCAATCTCCACCGGGAGCCAAAGCGTGATTTATGCAAATGAGAAATATTATATAAGTTCGGGTTTCGCGAGTTAAGAGTGTATTAAAGTAAAGAGTTAGATCTTTGAAGTCAAATGAATTGAAGCATCGGTAGATCAACACGCAGTTGTTGACAGTATTAGTTATCAGTTACGCGACGAGATAATACGGAGAGCTGAAGATTGAAATTGGAAACCCGAGTGTGGATCCTTAGCTATTAGCCTCTCCAGCCAGTAATATATTCATCACCACGACGGAACTGCCGAAGTTACAAAGATAAGGTTAGTGATGTAGAAATTAGTAAATACGTGTACGTGTTTTAGCTGTGATTGTACGCGTTGATCTTTCGTGGATTCAGTCCCGATTCCGTAGTTCCGCCAGTAGTAACCCCTTCTCATACTCCACTGTGTTTTATTGTTCTTAAATTTGAATCGTGTGTTTGTAACCTTCCTTGATTAATAGGCATCAATAAATATAGTGAATTGTAACTATGTCTCTTGAATTCTCTAATCCGCTAACACGTCCAGAAACCTTTAACGTTAGACGGGGAGATGATAATCTTAGGGGAGGTTATATTTCACGACGACTCGATTTTGCGAAAACACACACACCAAGAAGCGATGGTGTCAAGGGGCAATTTCTAGGGGGTAAAGTTATATTCTCGGCAAAAGCCCATGCAAAGCCGGGATAAGCGGAGGGGAAACAGGGCCGTTCTACGGGGCAAAGAGATGAAACAAATTTCAATAAAAGAGAATGAAATGATCTATTAATATAGGTCAAGCACCCACACACTAGGAATTGGTGACACCAAAGAGGGAAAGGAGAAATTTCTATGTGCAAAAAGTGTTATATACTCGAAAAAGCCCGTGCAACACCAGGTCATGCAGATAGTTTTTTATGTTATGTGTATATGTTAATATACCCTTTATATAAAATTATATATTATATTTTAAATGTGTTAATTATATTTATATTTGTAATAGTTTAATATTGATAGTATTATATTTTATAATAATCATACATTTTGCTTATTATTTTTCTTTTTATCCATTTAGATTTCTTTCACCATGACCAAAGAGACTAAACAGGAAAATCTGAAAAAGTCAGTAAAGGATTGGCAGCCACAAAGTTTGAATTTTCGATGCTGTGTGTGAAAAGATGTCATCCATGTACATAGTTTGTATCAAAAGTAATGAGAATGATTTTTTACGTGACGTAGAGGGGTTGGGAAAGATAAAGAGGCGCGTTGATGGGAGGGAGGGGTGGCGAAAAGGAAAATAAATTGATCTTATTCACGTTATCTGCGCATTTTCACATCAGGGCTAACAGACAAATTGAATGTCATGTAGGGCAACATGAAAAAAGCTTGAGCTAAGATAACTTGGAAAAAAAAGAAGAAAGAAGCGGGAAGATCTTTTCATTATCCAACTGAAAAAATCTGTCATCACTTTACGACTTGAATCTCGCCTACTTTCTAGTAGGTCAAAAACTCTGATTCTTCTCGAAATACCAGACAAATATGACATAAGACCCATGGGTGTAACCCTACTGCTGTATTAAAACGGGGCCCCAAAAGGAGTAAACAAAAAACGTGAAGTTGAGTGAACGTGATTAAGTTTTACTTAGAAAGAAGGAAATTACGGCTCTTTAATCTTTCAGTGCATGGACAAATGATTGATATTATTCCCTTTGTGGGTTGCATATTACCAACTAAGCCTTTAAAGACAAGGCAAGTCACCAAATGGAAAAGCCATTTCATGGTGGCATCATCTGGTGACGGCTTTCGGTAGCAAATTCAAATGCTTGATTTAATTTTTCGGCGTTTTATTACTATAGCCTTGATTTAATTTTGCCGAGAATACCAGAGCCAAATTGATACTCAAGAGATCTTTAACATGCCATACGACATACGTGCTTACGATTTTCTTATAGAAAATTTATGGACTCTTGCCGGGATCGAGCTACACAACATTGGGCTTACGAACCAGGTACGCTACCTCAAAGCCGACATGCTTGATATAAAGAAGGAGTTTTATCGAAAAGATCAACAATCTTTCTTAACAAAATGAAACTCATCGATTCCCAAAATGTTTCACCTTCAAATGTTTCATTCATGATTCTTGAAGAAATACTAGACTTTCAAGAACAGATGACAGATGTGAGATCAAAAAGAACGTAGAACATTCGTGGACATTACAGATGAAAATCAAGTGCTTCGCCTGAAGTAAGAAAATGAAATAAAACTGTAATTTAATTCGAAAGAAATAAGGACAATGAAAATATTCACCAAATCATCAAAAGAAAACCACTCGAAACATATTTTAAAGAAGCGACGTTTGAACAAATATGGACCGTGGTAGCCTAGTAGGCAAGGTAAAGGACTCGTGGTTGGTGTGTCATGAGTTCGAGCCCGTGCCGCTGAAGATCCGCCGAGTAGAAGATATCGTTGCACATTAGATCTGTGGAGTCTCAAAGTCCTCCCATTGGGGGTGAGAAACTGGAGAGGGAATACTCGCTCATTTTCGTCTTTGACCTTGGTTCAAAATGACGAGGTCCGTCGCCATACTCCTTATCCAGCTTTGTAGTGCGACGTACACTCGATGCGCACTCACTCACTTTGAACATGTGTATATCACCATTTTTCGTTCTTTAAAAATCGTATCGTTTCCACTTTCCCCATGGATTCCCCCTCCTCCGATTGGATTTCATAAAAATTATTTCTATTCCAAAAAGTGAAATTTATTTCTCAAGCAAAAGCAATGGAAATGGTTAAAGACATGTTTGAACTTCGAACTATAGTACTATGAAAATAGGCGACATTATCTCGATTATAAAGGAATATCTGATCCCATTTGGCTTACATAAGAAAAGTATTAAATCATTCTCATTACTTTTGAAACAGACTGTAAGTAGTGAAGTGGAATGTAAACTATATATATATATTAATCATAATAAACAACAAAATTTAGTTGTATTTGAAATCAATAAAAAATATATATATGACATCATAAACATACAAACATAATATTGAACAACAGTCGAATCCCGATTGAATGAATTCATTGGTACCGAACAGTTTGTTAATTAATTCCGGGTTATTCGTTATATCGGGGTCCAAACAAAATACAATTTTTTTGTACTTATCTTTTAGAAGTTCTGTAAGCAACTCACAAAATATATCTGTAGTTAGAAATTACAATTTTTTATTCAAGAGTTGAAAACACTATTAAAGAATTATTACTCACAGGTTAATTTGAAATTTTAAAATACTGACTAATATATGTTTGAAAATCTTTTGGATTCCTGACTCAAAATATTTCTTTTTCAACTCTATGCAAAAAAAAAAAAAAAAAAAAAAAAAAACATTATTTACATCCAGCTGCATAAATAACAGAGAGAAACTTTTTTTCAATTTTCAAACAATATAAATCATTAGAAAAGTAGTAATTTTGATAGGAGTTTCATTATTAATTTCTGCATCAGAATCGATACCCATTGGCTCCGACAAAATATCAGTTTCCTCAATTTCTGTCGCACATATAAGCAGTCCTTCCTCAAATTTATCATAATCATTAAAATCCTAAGGCCTCCCCTGTGTTGTGGGATTGTCCTGAGATAAAAAAAAATTCTCTGTCCTACTTAAGACTCACACGATTAGTTGTACTCACCACTCATCTACACTTGCAAAATCAATTAATGGTCTTCTCCTTCTCACGTTGAAATTTGCTGCTCACAAGAAAAGTTCTTTTCTGTTATTAAAAAAAAGGATATCATTTGAAAAAAATCAATTTTTTTAATATGAACTAATTTAAAAAGAGTTTCTAGCTTCTGAGAGAATTCGTCAATTCGCGGTTTCTTATTCGTTTAAAAGGTTTTTTTGCCTTGATTTTAATCGGGTAAAGAGAAAAACTCGAGATCCGTATGTATTTACAAGGAAGCAATGTTTTAATTTTTCAATTCCTGCTATTCGCTCCCTCCCTCCCTATATATATATATATATATATAGATTTATATATCTTGCTCAAATTTTCAATCGAAAATAAAATACTTTCTATTCATCCATTCAAAGTAAGAATTGACTTAAATTTTTTTTTATATTACTTGCTCAACTGCTTTTGATTTGAAAGGGAGAATAGAAGAAAGCACACATACCATTGCACTTTGTATTTTCGGAATATTATTCGCGAAAGAAAGGGAAAATTGCACTTTATAACCTTGCTTCGGATTTTCCTATTGTGAAAACACACACACACAACTTTTATGTAAGAATACAGAAATAAAGTACAAGCTTTTCTTCACTATCTTTCGTATATTGGAATCAAATATTGTACAAATGAGCTTTGGAATAGACATAATCAACAAAGAGTTCGTTCATTTCGGCTATCCCCACCGAAAATACAGTAATGCCTCTAATTTAGGTGATAAGTGGGATTGAGGAATAACCACGTAAGTCGAGGTATAATTTTGCAAACAAATATATATAACTTATTTTTATTTGCCATCAAAGACAAAAAAAAAATAATAATTTGGAAAAAATTAATTAAAACTTATGTAACACAAATACAAAATCGCAAGTAGAAAGTATTTTGATGTAGAAGATTTCATAAAATCTACCGACCCAATTTTATTGAATAAATTTATTATTGCTGTTAATAGCATCACACCCATACCTGATTACAAAATTTCTTTGTGTTCCTTATTTCATGTCATTGAAAGCATAAAACATTGAGTATGTCAATGTAAGTTAGGAAATGTTATGTATATATGGATTTGTGTGTGGTATAGTGTTCTGTCTGGTATATTGTTTGTATGTAGAGATAGTAATTTTTTTTCCTTTGCATCAAACAGATTTAATTGATTTTTCTTGAAATTTCTTTGTGTGTTAACAATACAGTATGATGCGTAAATATGACTCAGTAATGATATTGAATTTTTGAATGTGTATTTTTTGTATGCAAGTGTCTTGAGTATATGCAGTTTTAATTAATCCATGCTAACTGATTTTGTTTCTTTAAGACAATTATCCATAAAAGAGCTGTAAGATTAATGTATAATATGTAGAGTTAACATTGAATTTTGTGCACCTCAGAATATGTCATACTTTCTACCATGGTTTGCTGATTATCATTACTTTGTTACTGGTGAGGGAGGATTGTGAGGATGACAATAATTCAATATTTTTGCCACTAGATGGCTGCCCTGTCAAGCTGTTTTCAGAAATCAGTTGAAGGATGCTTGGCATGGTTTTAGCGAAACTAAATTAATTCTATTTGATAAATAATTAATTTTAAACTTAAATAATAAATGTTTAACTTTTTTAATGCACTTAATTATTGTTAATTTTTAAAATGATTCTCATAATTTATATTTCAGTTTTTGTATTTTTATTTTTTATCTCTATTAAGGTATCAGACTACTTGCGACAAGTTTAAAAAAAAAAATGGAGATATGGGGATTTTTCTTTGGTTTTTAGATTTGTTTAGTACATTTTAAGAAAAATATGCTAAAATTAAGAAGATGAAAAGAAATTATTATTACTAAAATGGGAAAAAATGGGTAAAAATTGACAAAAAATAACATAAACGCGGCCCATTCTGTACCAAAAGTTTATGAGGAAATTTTAAATTTTTTTAATTCTGATATGATTTTTGAAATAACTTTCAGGAAAAGAGGTATTTTAAATTTATAAAAACTAGATCACTTTTTGTCTTAGTTATTGTATGATATTGCTTAAAAAAATCAGTGGTTATATTAACATAAAAGACTGTTAATTTTGTAATAAAACAGTGATTGATAAATCTGCATGTTAAAACACTTTTACTATTTTGCATAACATACACAAAAAATTTGAGTTAATTATTTTCAAACCTTTTTCAGCAATCGCTGTCCCCGTTTGAGCATTAAAAAAACACACACACACACACATCTCAAGTAAAACGCGTTTTAAAGTATGACATCTTGCTTAAAGTAATGACAACTGCTTTTATTAAACAATTGTAGTTTTTGTTCTGGTGAACGGAAAATAATAAACTTGGTATTTTTATAAAGCTAATAGATGACATATAAAATAAACTTATACAAAAAAATTGCCATTTTTTGGCAAATTTCACAAGTTTAGGGTAGTCGGATACCTTAATAATATGTCTTGTTAACTGTGAACAAAACTAAATTTTGTTAAAAAAATGTGGTGTTTGTGGAAAACCACTTCACTTGCTGTACTGACTGCCTAGATTAAGTGATTTCCGAAGTGGTCTGTATAGACCCCAGGCGTCTATGACGACCTTCAAGGGGTCAACACCAGCGGAAAAATAATGTGGGGGTTCATGAGGTGTAAATGGGGGTCTACAGTAGTGGCTTGCATTAAAACAGATCGTGACTTTAATTTTAAAAGAAAGTTTAATTGTGGAAACCAGATTTTACTTATTTAACAGATTTATTTACTAAACTTGTTCAGTTTAATTTGCAGTTACAAGGAGACAGCATAAATTTTTTTAAAATAAGGACCATTGTTTTAGCATTATACCCATTATTTATCCCGAATTATGGAACATCTTGAAAGTTTTTAATTGCTTTTCTGAATGTTAAGGAGTTTTTGCGCTGAGAGCATTTGGAGTTAAACCTGACAAGATTCATGCCAAATGTTGAAAATTTATTATTGAAGCACCAAATTCATCCATCCTATTAAAAGAATTTGTTTGTTGCTCAATTATTTTATACATTAATTAAATCCTTATTTAATTAAGTAACATGTGTTTCCTCAATTTTAATCACTTAACTTCACTACAGTTAGAAATTTAAATCTTTTAAAGGTATTCTATACAGGCTGTCAAAAAGACATTTAAGTTGATAAATTTGCAAAAATTCAATATTAGGTAAGCAAGGGTCTACCCAAAACCAAAACACATGGCAAGGGGTCTATGAGACAAAAATATTTGGGAACCTCTAGCCTAGATGATACATACATTATAAGGATCCAGTAGATGCTGAAAGTCTGATGAATTTATTTGAAATTTAGCAACCTGAATTCAACTATTTTGACTGAGTGCTAGTAAAATGCACCTAACAAGCGCTTGGGGCGCAACGTGCACCCAGGAGCCTAGGGCCCGAAAGGGTGAGAGAGGGTCACGATAAGCTGAAATTAACCAGGATTTCTGGTAATAAATTTCGATCTACCAGTGTGAAGGGGGCCCGTAGGTCTTGTGCTTCCAGGGCTCGAAATGAGCTTAAATCGCCCTGGTGGTTGAAAAAGGCAACTTTTGGAATAGCTGCTCTAAAGTTTAGAACACAATTTCGTTATTTATTAGGTTTATTTTTGTTTTTTCGTATCAGTGTAGTAAAAATTAGAAAAAAATATATAATATAATGAAAAATATAAAGAAAATATGTAATTGAAAAAATGCAGTTTTATCTAATTCCGACTTTAAATTTAAAAAATTTCCTTAATGATGTAGATTTAAAAATTCTTTCATAATGTAAACCAGAAAACTATTTGTCTGGCGTTAATAATAATAATAATAAAACAGTACTCTATTTGAAAAGAACAAAATGTAATATTTTGTAATATTAACAATAGATGGCAGCACAAGTCAAACTTTAAACTAAGTATTGTTTCCAAGACTTTTGTGGAAAAACAAAATTCTGTTAGTATATTGATGGAACCCTTGCCAGAAATGAATGATGTTATTTCATCAGTTGCATGAAGGAATTTTATCACATTTGACGAATAAAAAAAAAAAGAAAGAAAAAAAAAAGAGAAATAGTTTTAATGAATTGTAAGTTTTGGCCATTCATGATAGATGGCAGCACGAAGCTCATTTTCCAAAGGATATACGTAGTTACTTTTACTCGTATGTCGAGAAATCATACAATTAAGCTTGCTGTATTTTGTGTCAAAAATAATTCGATTTTTGTTCAGTTAACTTTAGCAAAAAATCTACAATCAGATAAAAAAAAAAAAGATTTCTCACTGTTTCTTAAAAGTAACTTTAAACTATTAATATGAGAGATGAATTTAAAATTTCTTTCAACCGGGGGGGGGGGGATTGAAGTGTTTTCTACTGTTGGAAAAGCCTAAATATATTCAGTAAGGATCATTTTGAAGCAGGAATGAGTGAATACTGGAGTGGAGAGAGGCAAATTACAAAACTGTAGGGTGAATGATGAAAGACATTAACAGCAGTGGAGCACACAAGGGGTGGGTGGTCACGGGACCGGATCCCCTCCCATCGCCCTTGATTTTTTTCCGATTGATTATAATCCTATGCTTCTAGCCCATAAAATTTAGTTAAGTATTTGTTATTAATAATTTTTTTTTATTTAATTCTAATTTTTTATTCAATAATTCTTTTTTTACTGTTTTTTGTTTCCGACAAAATCAAAAGAATATGTTTGGCGGCGTATTGGTGTACGATACGAGAATGGTGGAGTTTAGTACCTCTTGTACAAGCTTGCAGGGCACACAGAAAACCTAATTATATAGAGGAATCACAATCCAGTGCCAGTTTATCTACTGGGCCCTTGTAGGTGGGAGCCCAGGTTGCCGGGGTCTGGATGGGCCTGGATAAGCTGGATTTAACCAGATTTTCTGGTTATAAATTTCGATCCCTCAGTGCCAAAGGGGCCTGTAGATCTTCTGCACCCAGGGCCCGAAGTGAGCTTAAATCGGCACTGTCATAATCAGTTAGGAAAGCGTAGCTGTGAAAATATCAACCAGGATTGGATGAAGATAATTGACACAATAGGGACATAAAAACTTTACTACACGGTAAAAGAGTGTAAAATTAAAAACAAATCATCCAGTATCCTGCATCTAAACTATGCGAGATCCACGTTCCATGAAACCCTAATTACCCTAACGGTGATTTGATTGGTACCTCGTTGGTTATACAGCTATATAGCAACGAATCTCTGTTCACTAGGCCATAGACAATGAGCCAATTCGTCAATTCAGCCTTTACAAAATAACCCATGTTCACTGCAGGAAATCTATTCCTAAAATTAGGAAGTTCAGTGGAACATGAGATGCATGGCAAGTTTACGGGTAGAGTAATAACCAGTGACGTAACTTACACCCCGCAAACCCCGCATTGCGGACTCTAGAGTGCCCAAAACTTGACTGACGCTATGTACATATTTGGGCTTCGGGACCAAAAACACATTCTGCAGGAGGCCCCTAATGTTCTCCGTTATGCCACTGTTTATTACCCTCAATCCCGTATGAGACAGAAACTTAGATGAAGAATGAACAAACGAAATTTTTCATGGTGATGAATATCTGCATTACGATTAGTTGAGCAGCAAGGGTCCAGTGGGCATGTCTGTGAAGATAGAAATTAGTAATACTTAGTTTTGATGTAAGACAGAATGCCGAGAAACGGCTTTCTGATTGGTCGTTAGTTGGCGAGGATAAAGCCAGAAAGTATTAAAAGTTGCTACATTTAGAAAGTTCAGATATCGAAAAAATAAAAGAAAACAAAAATTAAAATTTTTGAAATATAAATTGCGATGGTAAAAAATATTGCCAGGAACTTAATAATTGAGGAAGATTGTATGAATTTAGAAGTATTCTCGGACGTTTCTTCTTGTGAAAATCAAAAGTTTTGAGGTTAATCATTTTAATATTGTCTGTGTCTGAGAAAGAGTGAGACACAGGAATGAATGAAATGCAAATCTAATTATGAAATGTCTAATGAAATGTCTATCTAATTACGCAGCATTCAGCGCCACCTATTCGTTTCCACCTTTGCTTATGATTCCAAACGATTTAGTCTACATTCCCTTCAAATTATACAAGATATTTTAGGATACCTTGTATATGTCATTACCAATCGACAATAAATATTAATTTTTAAGATATACTGAAGATTGTACTTTTAAGAATCAGTATTAATTTAAATATAAAATTTAATATATAAATTTTTTCATTCACACTGAGACATGTTAGTTTCCAAATATATACTCTCAAGAAAAAATTAAGTTTTACTGTAAACATATAAAAATTCTTAAAATTAAGTGAATTCTGACACTAGAAGTAATTATGGACATTGAATGTTTTCTCTTTTAATGTATTACTTCAATATACAGTAAAAATCACTTAACACGAAACTGAGAGGACTGACATATTTTTTCGTGTTGAAGGAAAAAAACATACATATACGACAAAATTAACTTTATAAGAGTACAATGAAATTAGAGATTATCAATAAAACATTCATAAAAGCTTAATGAAATTTAATACAATTTTCAAGTTTTTGAAAAACTAATCGTTGTAACTAATTGAGTGTTTTGAAAAAAAAAATCTGATGCTTTTTTTCTTTGCATTGTTTATTTTTAGCATTAAATTGCCAACAAATTGTTCGATGTCGCCCATTTTGTTATTCACATCACCATCGGAATAAATATGCGTCTAGATAACTGCGCATACTTTTCATGATGCTCCTTATTTTGGATTATGTGGGAACAGGAACGGCATAATTCATTTCATTTAGGGGTGGATAGTTTTTGGGGGTCGAGGGTGAAAGTAGCTAAGATAAACAAAAATGGCTCGCATCACATGCTATTCCGAGGGTATTAAAAAGCTTAGTTAGCCTTCTTTCTACGAAACATGTAAAAATATCTCTCTTTCATTTCACACTCCTCTTCATTCTTGCCTGCGTGGCTAATGTTTTCCGTATTTTGTTCATCCCGAGAAGAAAAATACGATTTTTATTTCGTGTTAAGAGAAAAATGCATGAAAATACAAAATAGTTTGTCTGGACAGTTGTATTATCTCGTGTTAATCGATATTTCGTTTTAAGCGTTTTCGAGTTAAACGTATTTTACTATACAGTAGAACGTCGTTTATCCGAATCAATTGGGATCGGACACCGTTCGGATACGTGATTATTCGGATAACTGAAAACCGAATGCGATCTATGCAGTATATGAAACTGGACAATATACAAATATTGAAAATCATCACATGTTGGAAACGTGCTTGAAGAAAAAACAAAATAAGTGAAAATGTCACAATTTTATCTTGATTGGGGAAAAAATTTCCTCATTTTTCGCTGTACCATTGTACACCTTCGTTTTGACAATGCAAGGTCTCTGATTCTCTTCAGCAGCAATAGTTGAGTAGGACAGTACTCTCATGGTTGTTCGTACCACTCCATAGCTGTCTCTAACGCAACAAACGCGTCAGCATTTGATGGACCCTTGCTACTTTTGTTGTTGTTCTCCTCGTCTTCATCCGTTTCACCGTCCACAGGGTCGGATTCTTTTTACCCGGAAGTCACAATCTCGTCGTCAATTAGCACATGAAATCCACAGTCTTCTGCATCGCATGCCATCCAGGTTTCTACATCAACAAAACTCAACAAAAGAGCATGTATACTTGGAAAAAAACTGACCTAATATTCCGCGCAGTTTCTTACCAAATCACACGGCTGAAATTCTCCAAATATCCCTCACCTTTGGTTTTCCCGACAGTTTTGACCTCACAGGAAACAACTGTTGAGCATTGCACTGTTCGAATACGTATCCGGACTTCGGTTCGGATATTTGACGCTCCGGATAATAAACGCTCGGATAAACGACACTCTACTATACATAATAAGTAACTGTTATCAGTCCTCTTCATGATTTTATTAGAAAAACTTCCTATATTATTTATTATTCAATTTATCAAATAATTAGCAATTTAACATAATTTTTTGGGGTGTGTATTGATATTAATGGAGATAAATAAATAAAGCAGCAAATAAATAAAATCTAAGAGATATGTCAAAAATTAAGCATAAAATGTCCGACATTTGTATGGCTTAAGATAGCAATTATTTTTAAAAACCCTCAAATATCTTCCTTTTCAGTGACGAATGCGAAATGGGGCTTTTACAAGGATACAAATAGTTAAGCAAATTAGAAAAGAATTAGTTTAATAAAATATTCCATTCTCTTTTTCGGGAGAGGTAACTTATTTTTATAATTTGCGGTCCCCCCCCCAGAGTAATAGATTACAAATTAGTCCTTGTAATTTATTTTTGAAAAATAGTTTGAATTTCAAAATTTGTTTTTGAAGAAATCTACTAAAAGTAATTTCTTAAAAAAAAGAATATATTTAATAATTGTTAATAGAGGTATTTAAATATTTAGAAAATGTTTTTTTATATCGCAATAAACTGGTTTATATTTAAGTGTCTTGAAATCAAAACTAATTAATCTTATTAACTGATTAATTGTTATTATTGTTTTACTTGTGGATTTAATTATTTCTTAGAAAGGGGATCTTCTGTCGAGGGATTAACGCTAATATTATTGAATTCAAAATAGTTTTGGGTATGAAATTCACCAAAAATTAAAAATTTGATTTCTTGATTGATTAATTATGTATCATCGTCAAGTGACACCAAGTTTTTAAACACTTCCCAGCTCTAAAAAGGATGAGAATGTCTTGATTCAAATTATGAAATTCTTACATCAATCGTGTGTTGTTTTTTAATGCTTTATGGTTATTTATCACTTGTTGTTTTCTTTTACAAGACTTCATTCACTCTAATTATTCCCCCCTCCATGCAAGATTTTGCATGCGATTAGGGTGACAACTTGATCCTATTTAAAACTTCTCCACCTTTTCTTACCTTTTCCCATGTGGTTATTTAAAATCTCCTTTCAGAACCGCACGCAGATATTTAAGAGGTACTGAGTAACGGACCTAAAAATAATATTCTCTTTAATCTTTGATACTAAAGAAATTAATCCCTTTTCTCCCCTCGTTCCATCGAGATGCGGCAGCCGGTTGAAAGACGGGAGTGGTTGTCAGAGATGTGACGTCATTAACTAAATCAACTGGATGACTGGTTTCCCACTCACTCCTTCACCTGAGTTGTTGCGCTGCACTCATTGTGGACTGCTTTATATTCTTATGTAACACTTCAGCAAATTCTTCTCCCCCCCCCAACTTATTATGATGAGTAGATGATAAAGATTTCTCTAAGGTTCCACGTATGTATAACCGTTACCGTTACCAAAGTTTTTAAGGAAAAAGGCGTCGAAATTTTAAGCCACAGTCAAGTAACATGAAAACATCCTAAAAATAAAGGAAAATTAAAAAAAAAAGTTTTAAAATGCCTTTTAAATTTAAATCACCAAGCACTTTAAATTTTCAGTTTTCAATGACGTTTACATTGGTTCCCATTAATTATAACCATGAACTCATGACTGACGCTATTGAGTAGTGGGTTCGAACCCTGGTACCACTAAACACTCGTGGCAGTAGTAGCCCGGAGGTCAAGGTCACGAACTCGTTGTCGGCGTGTCATGAGTTCTAGCCAAGTGCTACTGAAGACCCGCAGTTCAGAGGAGGCCATTGAACATTAAATCTGTCGAGACTCAAACGTCCTTCCGTTGGTGTGGAGTGGAAGCTAGGAGAGGGGGTTCCAACTCAGATGTCGTTCTCGTCACTTGACCATGGTTCGAAATTTCTAGGTTCTTTGCCAAAAGCTTCTCGTGTAGCTGAACAGGGCGACGTTAATATTCGATCTCTCACTCACCACTAAAGACTCGGTTTGCACGTTGAATCGTTCGAGGCTCTAAGTCCGCACGTTGGTGTATTGTGGAAGTTTGGAGAGGGGAGGCCAGCTCATGTGTTGTCCTTGCCACTGGACTGAGGCTCAAAATCATAAAGTCCGTCGCCAATAGCACTGGTATAGCTGTAAAGTACAATGTTAGTGTAAACAATCTATTGATAAAAATGTTAAAATTGCGTTTTCTTCTTTACAATCAAAGCGAAACAATGGTTTAATATCTATAATATTCCCTCTGATATATATATATATATATATATGACACAATCAGTTAAAATGTTAACTTTCCTAAGAATTGGAATGTTTTTTCTTCGAAATTTCCGATGACGGTAGCGTAAAAGCATTAAAATGTAAACAGTTTAAATGAAAATCCCGCGAACGCTAAGCCGAAGGAATGATTGCTTTAAAATTATTCAGCGTTTAGCGACAGACGAATATTTGAGTTTAGCCACAAAGTTCTCTTTTGCGAAGGAAACTTTATTTTTCTAGGAAAATATTTCTGTTTACTTTCGAAAAATCTAAATTCTTTTCCGAGACAGAATATATTAGAGCGATCCAAAGGGTAAACGGAAGCATTTGCCTTAACCCTTAAGATTTCTACCAAAGGAGTGAGAAGTAAAGGTTTTCGTTTTGATATAAAATATTTACGAAATGCGAAAGGTGTGTGTATTTAGAGAATTTTTGGTTTTTGTTTTCGAACCTCAACAAGGGGATAAGTTATGTGCATAACTTGTGCATAATCAAATCAGACTTCAAAAGCAACCGCATTTTCTGTAGGAATTTCTGAAGGAGTACTAAGGATAACTACTCGAAGTAAAATCACGTAATAACATCAGAAAGAAAACTTTGACATTTAAGAACATTTCGTATTTTAACACTTTAGAGCTCACAAATAAGTATTATACAAGAACTCTTTTTATATATATTGAGGATAAAATAATCTTGGACAAAACATGTTTTCAACATGTTTGTATTAACGGCTGCCGGTCGAACAAAAATGATTTTGAATTTTAAATCCTGAAATAATCTCGTTTTCGATAAGACCAATGGAGGAAATTTGTTTAATTCTTCAAATTGTATCAAAAATAATTTTATTAATTAGATTCTGTTCCTTGCTTAAGAGTTGTATTACAAATTTTAGCTTTGATATTTGATTAAGGCATCCAACTAGGTCAGGAGACCAATTTTTCAAAAGTTGGTTGATTTTAGGAAAAATTTATTGTTTTAAAGAACAATAAATTAATTCACTAACAGAGGCTTAAAGAGTCATAATTATTAAATAAGTAACATACAAGGGGTGATCAAATGAAAAGGTACGGAACGGCATAAAAATGAAACAGTTAAATATTTGCATATTCCGCCAAAGGAGAATGTAGCGAGACATCTCGGGATGCCATTGGAGACTCTGATTGGGATCGGATCATGCGCGGGTGCCCGCATGCGCAGGAGAGAGCAAAGGCTCTTATAAAAAGCGGCGTCCAAATGATGCGAGCACAGAATTACTCGAACACAGAAAAAGCATTAACTCCGATGTGTACTGTGAGACACTCCGACGCCTACGCACGTCCATCAAGAACAAAAGACCGGGGCTGCTCATGGAGGGTGTGGTTCTGCTCCATGATAACGCGCGTCCACACGTCTCCAGAGTCACACAAATGGAACTGGACAAGTTCCAATGGGAGACGTTGGACCATCCGTCCTACAGTCCGGACATGTCACCCTGCGATTTCCATGTGTTTGGTCCACTGAAGAAACACTTGAAAGGAAAGCGCTTCAACTAGGACGACGTACTCAAGGACACTGTGAAGGACTGGGTCTCGTCACAGCCACAGGAATTCTGGGAACAAGGAATCCTGCGGCTTGTTCATCAGTGAGATAGTTGTGCTCAGGCCTATGGTGTATATTTTGAATAAATTCTATATTTGTACCCACCGTGTCGTTTCGTACTTTTTCATTTGATCACCCCTTGTATATCACCCTTTGGTATTAAAAAAAATTTTAATTAAATTTTAGCAAAATTTTCAAAGTTAAGAAAAACGATATAAATAAAAATGCTTTGGACATAATGCAATTTTAATTTAATTGATACTCTTCTTGATCCATATGAAGTGTCGAAAAATGCAGGGCAAAAAATGTTTTAAGAAATAAAATTTTTAAAAGCATTTAAATTTGATTTTAACAAATTTTTCGCCTAAATTACTGTATATTATAAGCTAAAAATGGTTGCAAAGTGTGATTAAAAGTGACTATCTTAAAACGAGCAGTTTGTTACACACTAAAGGATTTACAACATATATGAGGTATACATTTCATTGAATATGATAGGATTGTTTTGGAGACATCCCGTGGTCAAGGTATAGGATTATGGCTAGCGTGTCATGAGTTCGAGCCCAGTACCACTCAAGACCCGCCATATAGGGGAGCGATGCTCGATAAATCTGTCGAGAGCCAAACGTCCTCCCGTTGGTGAGGTGTGGTAGTTAGGAGAAGGGCGTTCCAGCTCAGGTGTCGCCCGGACTTCATGATTTTAAACCATGGTCAAGTGACAAGGATGACACCTGAGCTGGCACACCTTTCCTAACTACCACACCTCACCAATGGGAGGACGTTTGAGCTCTCGACAGATTTATCGTGCATCGCCCCCTACACGGCGGGTCTTTAGTAGTACTGGGCTCGAAATTATGACATGCCAGCCATGGTCTGATCTGATACCTTGACCACTGGGCTACCGCAGCCCTTATAAGTTAGATAAAGTAAATGCTATAAAAAAACTCTTAGTTTTATATACTATACTTTCTTCCTCAATTTTTATATTTCACTTTTTCCCCCTATGGTCCTAACATCAAACACCTAAAAATCACCCTCAACCTAGTAGCATACCTTGTAATTAAGTCTCCGATTATGTATTTCAAATAATTTATTAGGAAACCGTACTTTTTTTCACTTAACTTATAAATTCACGAAACTTTCAACTAAAAAAATGTGAGTTAAAACTAAATTATAATGCAGGAAATATGTCACAGATACTGCCCAGACCTAAATCCGAAAATAAATCTCCATTAGTTTCTAAAACAAGAAAGGCGTGACAGCGGTAGCCTAGTGGATATAGTCATGAGCACATGGCCGGTGTGTCATGAATTTGAGGCTTAATGCCACTAAAGACCCATCGTGTTAAAAGGCTGATGTGCGTTAAACATGTCTTAGCTCGATCTGCCTGTCCAACTCAGGTGTCCTCCTCGTCCCTTGACCATGGTTCAAAATTACGAGGTCCGTCACCAGAGGCCTTTGAGTAGTTGAACAGTGCAACGTTAACATCCCACTGTCACTCACTCAGAACCACAATCAGTGTTTAAATGTAAAAAAATACCATGCTACATCTATTTAACATTCGTTGTGAGGACTCTGAATTTGTGTCTTACTTAGTGGCCGCGGTAGCTTAGTGGTTAAGGTATCGGATCGTGGCTGGCATGTTAAACGTTCTAACTCAGTACCATTAAATACCCGACGTGTAGGGGTGCGATGTACGTTAAATCTGTTGGTAGCTG
Organism: Trichonephila clavata; assembly: GCA_019973975.1. Classification (NCBI taxonomy): domain Eukaryota; kingdom Metazoa; phylum Arthropoda; class Arachnida; order Araneae; family Nephilidae; genus Trichonephila; species Trichonephila clavata. The sequence goes on from BMAO01020556.1 coordinate 32,592, forward strand.
AAACGACCTCCCATTGGTGTGGTAGTTAGGAAAGTGGGATGCCAGCTCAGGTGTCCTCCTCGTCCCTTGACCATGGTTCAAAATTACGTGGTCCGTCACAGAAGACCTTGAGTAGCTGAACAGTGCAACGTTAACATTCCTTCTCTCACCCACTCAGAACCATAATCAGTGTTTAAATATAAGAAAATATCCTGATGTATCTATTTAAGGTACAGAGTGAGGTCTCTCAATTTCTGTCTTAGTGGACGTGGTAGCCTATTGTCAAGGTATCGGATCGTGGCTGGCATGTCACAAGTTCGAGCCCAGTTCCACTAAAGACCTGCCCTGTTATGGGAGCGATGCACGTTAAATCTGTCGAGAGCTTAAATGTCCTCCCATTGGTGTGGTAGTTAGGAAAGTGGGATGCCAGCTCGGGTATCGTCCTCGTCCCTTGACCATGGTTTAAAATTACGAGGTTCTTCTCCAAAAGCTGTTGTGTATAGCTAAACAGTGCAACTATAATATTCACTAGCTCACTAACTTAATTTGTGTCTTGAATGCCTCGGTCCAACCTAATAAAAAACTGTTAATCTAAACAAAAAAAGTATGTTGTGCAATAATAATTATAGCAATATCTTCTAATCTTCTCTGTGGAGCCAAGGAACACCAAAAGGATTCGGATCTAAATAAAAACCATGAGAAATTTCCCAATACTTGTATGCAGAGTTCATCTGATACTACTTCGATTTTTAATGATCTGGACCTCGCTGTGGGAAATACAAAGGATTCTACAATTGAAAGCTACAAAATGTAGCTTTTAAATCCACATTTCATGGCAGTCGTATAACGGAGAATATGAGGCCCCCCTTGCAAAGTTTTTGGCTCCAAACCGTAGTTAGTGGTAGTCAGGTTTTTGGCCCCTAGAATTTAGCTTTCCCCTCATCCCTAGCAACGTACGTTACACCACTGCTTCAGGGAGCTTATATTATTCTATAAAAAATCAGTATTACTTTCTATCTTCAAGCTCGAAGTTCAAAGAGAAATAGGTAGCTGACGCCAATTGAATGCGATGTTATTGAATGGGCGTTGTAATGTGGGCATCTGGACTGTGAAACAAATGTTATTCGGAGCCAACAATAATTCTGTAGTTTAGCTAGATTGGGGTGTCACGTGGATTTGGCGATTTTTTTTTTAGATTTCATGGCAAAATAAGCATTTAATTCTGGCAGACTGTTTAATTTGGTAAACCCTATACTTCGAAACGCTGTGTTATTCCGAGGTAACGTGTTATCGAGGTAACGTGATTGTTATTTAAAATTTTTTCAGATTTGAAGCGAAAAGAAAAAAATTGTATGGATAAAAGATTGATTGTTGCAAAAGTCGAATGTGCGGTCTGCAAATATGCCCTGACTTTGGCTATGAAATCGAAATGGATATGTTTGGCTATGGCAAAAGAGACAGGAATGATTGTGCATCGTATGGAAGAATAGTTGGTTCGAGTAAAGTAGTATAAGTATGCTGCTGACTTTGATGTGACAGTTGGGGGTGTATGCAAATCAATTCAATTTTTACCTTGCGGAACTCATGGTGTGAAAAGGGCATTAATCGTCATCGTATTACTCTTTACGGTGGAACTTCTGTGGCATCACAACTCGAACCCGCGACTTGACAAGGTCGATCACAAGTTCGTAACCATGACCACTAGATTGACAGACCTTGCAATTCAATAATTGCTTTTACTTTTGGAATCTATGCTATGAAACAAAATGTGAAATGGGTATTATTTCTGTGGTGACATAGATTCCATTCAAACTGTTCATAATGCTTTTCTTGAAAAAATTAGATTTATCAAACAATGATATTTGGTATCAAATATCAAAGAGATTGAGATGTTATCTCTAAGATTAATCATACGTTTCTTAAGAGATAAATGAAGACTAAATTTGGAATGAGAAAATGAGATTGAAAAATGAGAAGGAGAAATGCGTTACTTAAAAAATGCATTTGTGTTAAATGATTTAATAGTAAATGTAATGATGAACAAATAGTGATAAAAATGATTTGATGTTCTCGGATGAAGTTCATATTTATAAACATTTATAAACATACGTACACATATAATGAGTAAAATGAGCAGTATGAAGATTTGTTTTGAATTAATGTTACTTTAAAGATGATCGAGCCATTTAGTGATATAACTGAAAATTTTGAATGGTAGCACTAATTATTATGTTCCATATTTAGGAGAAAGACATTTAACTAAGTTAATATTTTTTTGGGGGTTTTCTTGCCATAGTATGTAATGCTATCAAGTCGACTTCAAGCGCAGTAAGAATTTTACTCCAAATGCCTTACAGAAATTTGACAGTCCCCCCCCCCTATATACTAATTTGTTTATCAGAGCAATTAGGATCGTATAAGAATTTTAACAAGCGCAAAAAACCCACTAGTTTACTGTCCTTAAGTCTTTATTTTATATTTTACTGTCACGAAAATAGGGTGTTATTTAAACATGTAACTTCTTAACAATATTAGTTATAGCTTGATAAAAATTCAAATATTTAATGATTATTAAAGTAAAACTTTTCATTTGCATGTTTTAATTTTTTACGTGCATTAAGAATGTTTTTTTTCAAAGCAATGTTTGGTACTTTTCAGTTTTGCCAGCGCAAATCTCGCCAAGTTGACGTCATAAGCGACAACATACAATATACTCATAACTATTAATAAATATTAGTTCTCATTGGTTTTTCATCACTTTTTGATGTTTTCTGAAAAAGAAATTACCAAGAAAAGACAACGCCTTGTTTTGAAAATTGGTGGTAAAGGGTTACCAGCCAAAATATTCCGTTTGGCGTAGGTTGTATAATTTGTGGCAATTTTACATCCTGCGCCGGGGAAACGGAAAAGTACCCTATTTTTTATGTAAATACCAATACTCTGTCATTGCATGGTTTAATATATTTTTTTATTGAGAATATTTGTAACCCCGTGCACCTCAAAGTATCACACGGGGGCTTGCATAGAAGTAAGCGTCATCTCAAACATCCATGCCTTCTCTGGGATTCGAACCCGGGCCCTACGGCACAGTCAGCGTCACTAATCACTATACTGGATGAGCGGCATGTTTTAATATTGTCTGTTAAAATCAGCGACTAAGAAATCATATGCACGTATTTGATATATTATATACAAGAAAATATCAAGAAATATAAGTTGTTTTTTTCTTAGAAAATTTAGATCATCCATCATTTTTAGATCATAACCCATTACTATTCAGCAAGTCTTTGTAAAAGCAACAGTAAACTCTATTGAATAATAAACTTTTCAATGAAATTTAGCCTTAGTTGTACGATAAGAATGACGTAATTCAAATGCAAATTGTATGGGTTTTATATTGTAATTCAAACTCAATTTTCCAAAAGAGATTTTATAATAAGAAAAGCTATGAATACATATAAGTATAGAACTTTACTTGGCTGGAAGGGGCAAAGTAATATTCTTCAGTATGTCCCGATTTTTGCAATTTAATAATGTTTCGTTAATATTCATGAATATTGCTATAACGGAGTTTTATAAGAAAAACTTACTTGAGAACTCTTGAATATAATTCAAAATTTATGCCGAGGAAATATAAGAGGAATCAACGAAGTCTTACTATTAATTTTTTTTTCGTACTAAAAGCATTATGTACTTTGCATAAAAAAATAATGATCGTTGAAGTGTTATGCATTTAAACAGCCTAAAATTTCAGTTTTCAACGAGGATGAGTAAAATAGTTTCCGTTTTGTGTGTGTGCACTTCAGAATCAAATACATGCTAATCTTATTACTAAACTTGTAGCACACTGTAACACAATCAGTACGTTTTTCTTACAACGAAACTAAATTAAGATATTTGTTCTCGGTAAAATTTGGAGTTCGAATGGGCAAGTTCATCAAAGTTAATTTTTGTTTCCTACTGATTTAAGAAAACATTGTTTCGGCTGTACTAGCTAGTTATTAGTTTCAGTGGGCTTAATTTACGACCATTACATAATAAAGGCAGTCACTTGTCTGTCTGCCACTGAATTCAAAACTTACATTAAAGTTGTTCTTATTCTATTTGTAAAAGTTGGATATAGTTTAAAGTTTTATAATTGGGAAAAGACATGCAAGCATTATGAAAAAAATTTATTCAAGGGGAATTTTAAAGTAAAAGAAAAAATATATCTTCTCTCTCTCTATACATAAATGGATGTTTGTATATATTTCATCGCTTCACTCCAACACCATTCAACCGAATACTACGAAAATTAGTATATATATGTATTTTTTTGTGGAGAAGTTTTTTATTCTATCCACTTTGTCGCAGTTTCTCACCAGGTGGAGCTACAGCAAAGTAACTGCTGCACCGTTCAATACATCGCCAAGTTTTCAACATGGTCGCTAAAAATGATGCCAACTTCGCTCTATCGTCAACATTTCGCTATGCCATTGAATCGCCATTATGATGTAAAGAACGGTGTTGATTGCGAATATTACAATTTTAACATGAAATAAATACAACAGAAAGTAATGTTAACGTATTACACATCCAGATATAAATTATTTACACTATTTTAAGCATTCATTATACAAAATTTGTAACAATATGATACTTTTGCAGAGCAGAGGATAGGGATGTGTTTTTAAAGGATCGGCTTAGGGATGTGTTTTTAAAAATCGATCCCCAAGGGAGTTACGGGGGCGTTATAAATAAAAAAAAATCCTTTTTATTAGCTATTAGATCTACAGACTTAAAATTTAACAAATATGGTTTTATGTTTTGCTGAGATATCCAAAAGCTTTTTTTTTATTTAATTTGCAATTTACTTAAAATTAACCCATTAAAAACTTCTTTATTGTATCTTCTTCTCTATTGTATTCTTTATTCTTACTTGTATTAGTTAATTTTTCAATTCACCCGTCCAAAGAAAGGATATACCAGCTAGTTTTGTATATGTCCTTTTAAATCAAGTGTATCTTGCCCATTTATGTGCGTTTTTATTGTTGATAAATATTTACTTTTAAAATAAAGTTTCTGCAAAGTGCAAAAGTTGGCATCAGCGAAGAGCATAAACACTAATTAGCTGGAAACGCATGATTGCATTTGTCATGTGGTTATGACGACATATGAATTTATGAGCTTATTGGCTAGAAACACGGGATTATAGTTATCATGTGACTATGACGTCATATGACGCTTACCAAGGGTTTTCTTTGATGTCATAGAAAGTTTTATCTACAAACTTGTTACAGAAGAAATGTAATAAGTAAATGAGAATGTATAAAGTTAATTGAACTGGATGTTCAGGGATAGCGTTATCAAATGACGAACACGACTCTGATCTAGTGTGTATCGCACTTTTCGAACTTCCATATTATTGACTAAATTGACTTATTCAGAATTATTGTCAGTAGTCCCTATTCTTAAAGAACATTGCCTTTCAGATATTTATTCAAATAAAGGAAGTTTTGAAATGTATTTCGTATGTCATTTTGGCAATTATACATTGATCAAATGTATTAATAATCTGTATAATTTCTGGTACTTAAAGACTGAGTTTGCACTCATAAAAAGGATTAAATAGCTTTGGTGTTAAAAAAATAAAATCTGATTAAACATGTGCAAAGGCATGACTTTTTAAAAATAAAAATAAGTAAATGTACTAAAAAATTAAATATTAAAAAGTCATATGTGATTATAACTATGAGTAGAATAAATATTTAATTACATAATTAACAGAAATAATGAATGAGTTTTTTAAATTTTTAAGTTGAGATATTTAAAGATATGTTCATGGGAAAAAAGCGTTATAAATATGAATAATAAATTATTGATGAGTTTTTAATCATTAAGTAAGAAAATTCAATGACCAATAAATAATTTTTACTTACTTGTCATTCATGATAAACAAAGTTTATTTTTCGCTCGCCCAATTTATTTCTAATATTTTTAGGATATAAAATGCTTTTAAAATGTAATTCAATAAGCATAAAAATAGGACAAGAATTACAAAGACTATAGGTGCCAATGCTTATACTTAAAAGTACATAACTTATCTCCATTTGTACTGATTAGACATGCAAACAAAAATACATTCACTTATACACACAGGTACATTAATTTTTTTTTGGTAAAAAGTTTTTTTTTAAAGTGATTTCAAGAAAATTTGTGCAGAATTTTTTAAAAATTTTAAATACATCTATTTGTACCGAAATTTAAACAACTCACAGAACATTCTTTTTAATAAATAAACAAATAATTTAACTTTTTCTTCTAGTGATAAAAGTTTTTCCAATAAATTTTTTGTGGTTTTTTGAGTTTTTTATCTTACTAAAACCTTTAAAAATTTGGGATTTTTATCTTTTTTTAAAGGAGCTTCCTTTAAATGCATCATTCTTTTTAAGCAAATTTAAAACAAAATGATAAACGAAAACATGGTCCACGAGACAAATACGAAAATGCAAAGTATTTATGCTAACAATTCCATGTATAATGTACAAGCTTCTCACATTCATTAAAAGCCTCTTTCAATTTTAGCACATTTTATGGCTGAAATAAATTTTCTGACGTGAAGTAACTACTTTCTTTTTTTTTTAATTTAAGAATGCACCCTTTTCTTCCGGGTACTATAAAAATGAGGAGAAAAAGAAAACAAAGAAATTCGATTAATTTTTTTTTCAGTTTTGGTTTTGTGGCAACGGTGACATGAAAAAGCATTCCTTTGTTTTATGGAAAGAAATTATTCCAGAATGTGAGTGTTTATGACTTTAATGCATGGCATATTTGATGGGTTAATACTTCTTTTTTATTAACTCAGAAGCATTTTCTTAATGGAAGGAAAAAAACTGTCTGAAAAATAAGGTTATTGACCTACCAAGCTAAGAAACAAACTGTATCGTTCATATTAAATTCCTGTGTACGTGCTAAGAGTTTTATTAAAACTTCAGCATTTCAATTATTTTTTTGAAAACAATGCTTTTTATTTATCGCACAGTAACTATACTTACGTTTTGCTCAGAATTTTAGGATATTTTCGTCATACCATGAGCCGTACATATCCATGTATGGCTCAAACCTTTTCCAAAAAGCGGTATCATATAAACTAAAAATTTTGGGGTTCAATTTTTTAATTATTTGAATTAAATAAAAAGGGAAGGAATCTGGGTTTTTTAAGGGAAAAAACACAGTACGATTCAATTGACAAAAATCGGTCAAAAAATATAATTAAATTTTTTTAGGCTAAATTATTCTTTATATACTTTTCTATAACCTCACAAAATTTGAAAGCTCTAAACTAAAAAAAAACACGCCGAATTGTGATAGCTTTTACGTGCGTTTTTATTTACATCCCTATGGCAAATCAAAACTTTAAACTTATCTCGGAAAGATAAAATAACTAGTTTGTCTTCATTTAAAATGCTAAAGCTTTTTCTCTATTGTGCCTAATGCTTTGATTTTTTTTTACCTATTTCTAATAGTATATGTAACAAAAGTTAGTATGCATTTTTGAATCAAAGCAATTCTTATTTTTTAAAAAATAATTGAACTCAGAATTTAAAATTTTTTAAGGAATTTTCAATAAGCATTAATAAAAAGAAGTATTGTACGAATACCAATCTGTTATCGCAAAATCCATACCAACTTTTACTATACATAGTTTGACATACTTGTAAATCGAATTTCATGCTTGTACGTAAGTTTTGGTAGAAGGAGTAGCATTTTAAAATCACTTCATAAGTTTCAGGTTTTTCCCTTAAAAATTAAATGGATAGCTTTTTATGAAATTTTGAACACAAAATCTGTTTTACATAGTATACACATAGGAGGCAACCAAAAATGTTTGAAAGTCCTTAAATTAAAAAGTTTTGTGTAAATTGCGTACCATGTTCCCTTTATGAATCAATTGGTTTGGTGGGGAAGTTAGGAGAGAGGAAGGGGGATGCCTCCTTAGGTGTTATCCTCGTCATTTGACTATTGTGAAGATTTACGAAAATTGATGAGTAACGTGAGACTTAAGGAATTAAATTAATGATTTATTACGTCCACAGCTATTGATTATAATATTTACAGTCAGAAAAAGTTTTTCAAACTATTAAGTATTTTAATACAACATGATATTATATTGGTGGTGGAGGAATATAAAAAAAAAGTCTCTTTCCGCGTCTTTCAAGCGGTCTGCTTTATCCACTCTCTTGAGGTGGGGCGGTCCCTTCTTACACTTCGAATTTCAGTCGAGGTTTGGTTCAAAGGTGGAATGCAGTTGTTGTTTTTCTTATGGCCATCGGTTGTTAGCGTGATGTAAGATGAATGGATCCTGCAATCTTTTAGGGGTGCACGTGTGGATATGAGTGGTGTAATGTTATCTGTATTGGAAAGTCACTATTGATGCTGCGAGACGGGAAAATGTAACACCGTGGTTCAAAATTGCAGGGTCCGTCACAACTATAGCCCTCGAGTTTCTTTGCAGAGCGTTGTAAAATAAAATAAATTAAATAATCCATTTCTTTACATAAAAAATGATTAAAATAGGTTTTTTCTTAGTACTTTTATAAAATGTGGGAACCCGAAATGCCAGAAATCATACACACACAAAAAATGAATTTAATAATAACACACTAAAATCGTTCCCTGAGCTTTTTCAATTATGATAATTTTTCGTGATATTTGAAATGTATTATTAAAAATACATATATATGTGTGACATGTATTATTAAAAATACATATATATGTGTGACATGTATTATTAAAAATACATATATATATATGTGACATGTATTATTAAAAATACATATATATGTGTGACATGTATTATTAAAAAGACACACATATATATATATGGGACATGTATTATTAAAAAGACATATATATATGACGTATTATTTATAGGAATATGTATCAGATTGTGATTAATACATACTGGTCATTTCAGAATCATAATTTATGATTAAAATAAAATAAGTCTCTTGATTTGCCTCTTAGCTTTCTCGACGAAGTAAGAAAAAAAAAGAATATATTGATCAATACTTCATATTTTTTAGTATCTAGAACGTAAATAGGTATAAAAGCGAACTATGTAAAATGTTATAATTTTACATCCATATTGATTGCAAAAGTAATCGTAAATAATACATTGAAAAAATTGTTAATCTAAAAATTATTTTAGTTTTAAAATTAAAATGAAGGTGTAATTATTTTTCTATATGGCTTGTAAAATGAAATAGATGGGAATATTACCTTTTCATTATACAGAAAATGATGAAAACTCTAGCTTACTTTTACTCCTCTAGCATAAAATGCAAAAATTTCATTTAGTATATAATTAACAATACAATTTTAAAATATTTTGCTAATCGTAAAAAAAAAAAAAAAAAAAAAGTATATTCAGTAAGCCATTTGAAAATTGTTTTTATTTTTTTTATTATAAATTATTTTTAGATTCTATGAGTATGTACTTTCAAGTTTTAATCCTTATGTACATTATTTATTACAAGTATCAAAATAATAATAATCTTTAGAAGAAAAAAAATATCTGATTCGTTATCAGAAGTTTAAATAACATTTAGGCATCACAAACAAATTTTTTTTAAGCCTGCAACAATTTAAATAACTTATGATGCATTTAAAATCGCAAAAGAAGTGCAATAATTTTTGTATAGGTAGTAAAAAAAAAGAAATTTTGAAAGATATTTCATGAATTAAAAAATTTAATTTTATCAGGAGTTGTCACAAAACATATTTAACTGTTCCGTTTAAAAAATTCTCAATATATATGATTTGCAGATAACCGCAAAAGATATTTCAGTTTTCTTTAAAAATATTTGTTTTTGTTTTTTGGAATGATTGATGAATTCTTGGATATAGATAATGCTGGAGTAGAAGTTTTTGAAAATAATTTTTGAACAGCTTGTGAAAAAGATTTCTAATAAAAAAAAGGAGCTGAATGTTGAAATAAAAAAGAAATGTCGTGATGTATCCCTTAAATTTTTTTATTAATATTTAGAAATGGAATATTTCTTTGAAAAAAAAGGAAGTTTTTCTTTATTTAAAAAATAATTTGTATAATTTTTTTTGGCTTAGTCTTTAAGTTTTTTCATAGTTTCTTTCTTATAATTTTTGTCTAAACCAAATAAAAATGAGTATGTAAATGATAATTCAAGTGCCAAAAGTTAAAAACAGTTTACAAATTTTAATAACAAATGAATAATGTTTGAAGGGGAAAAAAGGTGACTTTTTCTTTCTATACAAGTTTCCCAAATATTAATTTTCCACTAATTTATTTAATTGAAAATAAAAACTAATTTTTTTGAAATAAATTTACGTTTTGATATTGTCAAACTGTGATGCTAAAAGATTGCAGAGAAAATATTAATCAGTTGAAAAAACAAGTTGTTGAAGCTAAAGCATTTCGGTATGCAAACACCCTAGTACAATATCATGAAATTTTGATATAATAGAATTGCAATGTGTAATTCTCACTTAAGTACAAATTTAGTCGTATATCACTATATATTAAAAGATTCTTTTATGTAACATTTATGTACATAGACAATAAAAATTAAGTAAAATAATTATTGGCAATATCGAAGAATTCAAATCATTCACATAAAAAATTTATACGTAAAATAAAGTTATTTAAAAAGGTTTTGATAATTTTATTTATTTTTTTATCTCCATATTTTTTTTCTTATACTTTTTAAAAGTCCTTAAATTAAATTTGATTACCAATTTAAGCTTGACATTTACTTTTTTTCCTATCGATTTTAATAATTCCAAGATAATTAGAAAATGTCTGAATGCTATTTTAAACTGTAGTAAAATAAGACCATAAAAAGTTCTAAATTTTTTTTCTACGGAACTAATGGCATATCTTTGTAATATTGTGTAACTTCATAAATCTTCCGAAATTCCGTTCTTTTTTTGCAAGTTCATGAAAAAAAGATTTGTCAAACAAGTAATTGAAAATCAAAATTATTTATCTATTACATAAACTAGTTGTTACCCACGAGCTTCTTTTGGCATTTCATGATGTTGAATGACTGTATATGGTTTTTATATAAATTAATAGATATCTAAGACGTACCATAAGACTTTCAATTGCATTGACAAACGTTCTTATAGCTTTGCCTCTTGATTTTCAAATACAGGAATTGAGTTTTTAAAAGAGAAGTATAATTATTTTTTATACTCCCGCTTAACGTATCTCTATTCAACAAAAGAAACATGCTCGTTAAATTTCGTCTATTGTTTAGTAACGGGTGTTATTATCTCTAACACCTCCCGCAACCTCATTAGGATTCGATTTCCGCAATACCATTTAACAAACAAAAACGTGGTTATCAATTTTCATCTGTAGTTCTAATAGTTCAAATGGGAACTTTTTATCTACACTTCCTTGTAACTCTTCTCCCTCCTCCCGTAAGAAACTCATGGGAGTCGATTTCCCTAAGCGTATTCTTAGCGGATATCAATTTAACAAATGAAACATGCCTGGAAAATTTCATGTCTGTTTGTCTAATACATGAATCTGCAATGAGATCTCGTAATGTACGAGTCGTTTTTTCATATATTTACACGGGGCAATTCGGAAACTAACCGCCGTATGGGCGTTGTGCTGGAAGTACGGCTCGGAGCACCCTCAATCGAATGCACGAGTAATCTTTGATTCAGTAAGCGTCCAGTCGGCGAATGAGATAGTCGTAGGACCAAGAGTTTGCTAGTTATAACGTGACAAAATGCGTGCCAGGGGCGAGGAGAGATAAGATTTCTTTATGCTTTTGCTTTTTATACACAAGAAATTGGTAAAACGGTACAAGTTCTTGAATAACGAGTTGTACCTTTTTGATATGTAAATAAATCCCCCCCCCCGTCCTAGTTTATTTTTTACAGCGATTCGGAGGTTATTTGCCGAATTGCCCTCGTATATTAATATATATGTTCACATAAATATGTATAAATTTTTTTAGTAAATAAAATTTGCGTTTCTTTTAAAAACTGATCACATTAAGATTTTAGTAAAAGCTATGTCGAGGAATTCGCTAAAATCGATTTCATACTTATCTTATACGATTTTTTTTGAAAAGAATAGGAATTTTAAATTATTTATATATTATTTTCAATCTTAATAGTATCATTTGTAATAGTTCCTGTTGTTGCAAGGGTTCAATGCCCTTCTGATGTAAATACCTTTTCTCATTAACATTCTCGTCGTGATTTAAGATAAAAATAAAAAGCTCGCAACACCTCTAGAGATGATCGACTAGCGTTTAGAAATTTTCATTGCACGTTGTGATAAGAATAGATTTTGAAGATTTAAACAAAATCACAGCTGTAGTGTGTATTTTATTGGAAAATAGTCGAGAAAATTTTCATAAAACTATCTAATTTTAAATGTAAATAATTCATATTTTTTTAAAAAATAATTTTTGTATCTAGTTTTTTTATAATACCTTTTGAAATGTTTCTCTCGAATTGCTTAAACTTTTCTTTATATTTTAAAGATAAAATAGTATTTTTTTTGCTAAATTTCAAAAATATTGAAGTATATTGTGCCAAGAAGTTTTTATTTCCTTCATTGTAAAAGTGAATACAAACAAACTATTGTTAAACTGAAAAAAATACTTTTAATGCATAAATATGAGAACATACGAAAAAATGCTATTTGTGTGATATTTGTTAAAATAACAACAAAAAATATATCTTAGGAAAAAGTTGGTGAAAAAAGATAAAAACTTAATTTTTTATAATAATTAATCACTACGATATCTAGTAGTTACACATTTCATGAAAAAAAATTCCAATTGTAAATGTGTTTAAAATTAATAAAAACTTTTTAATTATTTAATAAAATTTTTCGGGCAATTTCTTACTTACTTTTCATCCTGGCTTTAGGCGATAAGACTTCATTGTTCTCATTTGTGACAATTAGCTAAATTAAGGCCATTTCTAACAAGGTCTCAATTTTTTATTTTTTAAAATTATCTTAAAACTCAATTTGCACATTTACACAAAAACTTTATTTAAATACAAATTAAGCAAAACAAATGTCACGTAATAACAGAAAATTTAATAACTGATAATTATATACAATAGAGAGCTATATTTTTACGAATTGTCGAATAATAATAATTATAAAAAACACTAATGCTTTTTAAGAGCTTAATTTCCTTTGGAATTTTAATTGATTATATTATTTAAATTTTTATCTTTTTTTAAGTAGAGAATGATCTTTTGTGTAAGTGTTTTATAAACCGAAAAACAATTTGCAAAATAATAAGACTTCTAGTTTAAAATAAACTAAAAAACGTCCTTTTATAGTTAATCGAACTAAGTTGTAACAATCTTTTAGTCGCCAAATATGGAAGTGGGATCTGAAATTAGTCGCCAGATGCGAGATGAGATTTGAAAATGGGAAATCGTTATTCCAGATGATCCTGATCAGGACAATGGAATAAAAATATTAAATTATTGTATTGACATCGGTGCTGAAAAAGTGAGAAAAATTTCAAATTAATCTGACCTTATAAAGTGGATAAAATTTGAGTTAAAAGATTCCGTTATATACAAGTGAAACTTTTAAAAGGGTATTGAAAAGAAATAAAGATTGTAAATATATAATTTAAGACCTCAGAATAATGGGATATCAATAGATTTTTGAAATATATCAGCATTAAATTATTCTTCACAGATCTAGGCTATTTATATGAATTTAATGATACAAATTTACAAGATTTTATATATAAACTTAAAATGAATATATTACATTTAAAATTTTAATTTTTAAGTTTGGCAGGATAACTTGCAAATTAAATCATTATTTATAAAATTGCAATTATTTTTCTTTCATTAAAATGTTTTTACATATCTAATACAATTGCTGTTTTTATTAAATTTCTTTATTTATTTTAATTATTTTCGGTTCTTTATAACTGTTTGTCCATTTTTTAAAAAAAATTATAGTAATTCTCGTTGTGAGATGCTGTTGAAGTGTTCTGAAATGAATGCTTAATGTATGCCTTGTGCTTTCTTCTGTTGCGAAAAATTAAATGTCGAATATTTAAGTTCATTTAATATTAAGATCATTGAATGTCTGTTTCTGCATATATCTCAAAACCTATCATATTCCCCCGAAAAACAATATCCATGGGAGACCACAACTTGAAATTGATTTGCTTTGATAATTTATTTTCCATTCAAGGAAAAACTTCAGTATTTTTCAAATAGTAAGATTGCATAATTAACTCTTTGTTTCTCAATGAGGACAGAGATTGGATTATAAATTAAACTTTTTAGAGTAGTATTTCTCAAATTGTGGGGCGCACCCCCTAGGGGGGCGTGATAACTCTATGAGGGGGCGCGAGCATATTTAATAGTTGAAAATAAAAGATTATTTAAGAAAATTATTTATCTATGGAAAATAAACAAGCAAAATACATTCTAACATAATAAAAAATAAAATACATATTTACACTCGTATAATACACTTATAAAATGTACGAGTACTGCACAATGTGTTTTGTAATAAATTTAACAATACTTAGTTACGAAAAAGATTAATAGTTATCAGTGACCCCATGGGCTTGTAATATGAAAACTACATCCAAAAATTAATATTTATCTTGGTAATTTGTACGGTTTATAATTAATTCCTTAACTGCCGATTAAAAGTTATTCGATTCGCCCTCCCCCAATTAGGAGGGGGAGAAAAATAATAAAAAAAAGGAAATCATCTAAAATAATTAAATCCTTCGCAAACACTCTCATAGTCTTTTTATTGCATTCCAAAGCTCTCGGAATAATTTTATGGATAGCAGTGCACAGAAAAGATCGTACTTCGGAAAGATGTATATATACGTCCGGAGCAATTATCACTTTGGTTAAGGGAGACGTTTATCTACGTCGGTGGCACTTAAGAGGTTAATGCCATGATGTAGCTTTAGTGTGAGAGTATAGTATTATTAAATTCAATGCATTTTGTTATTGTGTGGAGGGGGGAGCGATGAAAAGTTTTATTGGATATTGGGTCACAAGTAGTGAAAGTTTGAGAAGCACTGTTTTAGAGTGTTTACTGAATATTGTTTTGTGGGACTTTTTCCTAAGTAATATTTAAAAATTGATGAAAAGAAAAATTAGTTTTAAGTTAGGATTTTGATTTTAAATGTGTAATAAAGAGTAAATAGTTTTTTCATGCTCGCGCATTGTATATTTTATCTTTTATATGGCTATTTCCTATGTTGAGAACCGTAAATATGAAAAAGCACATAAATGAATCATTTTTTAAGCATCGAGTATCACCAGAATTAGAATATACCTATGAAATTTCTTTAAAAATATTATCATAAATAAAAAAAACTAAAATGAAATCTTTTAGTAAAAATTTTAAAAAATGACATATATTTCCCAAGCATTCTCATTTTATGGAAAATGCTTCTGAAAAAAAAAAGAGTAATTAGTTTACATACATTTAAGAGCTTGTGTAGAGCCTGAACTAGGATTTATGGAATAAAAATTTAAAAGTGGATTTATTCATATTTTAATATATCAAGAGTAGAGAAATTTTAACAGAAAAGCCATTCTGGTTATAATATATAACTGCAAATAATGTGAATTCTTAAAAAATTCTAATGAAGGATCTGTATAGAAGTCTTAGCTATATAGGCACAATATTATTATTATGGAGACATTTCCCATAAAAACAGAATATTTTGTAAGTATATAACTTTTCCTCCATTTTTTTTTGCCAAGAAATTGCATTCTTTTTCTTTTTTTTTTGTAATAATATTCTTAAAACAATTTTATATGTATATTCCAATTCAAATGACACTAAATAGAAAATAAACTGTTAACTTATACGTTTTTGCAAAATCATGTTTTCAAATGTATATGGATGTTTTAAATGATTTATGTCGTGTATTTATGTACTTGATACTAGTGCAAGTATATCTATGAGTGTCAAGCACAGTACATTCAAAAGAGTAATTTTATTAGAATTGTATGTGCGAG
Source organism: Trichonephila clavata (assembly GCA_019973975.1). NCBI lineage: Eukaryota > Metazoa > Arthropoda > Arachnida > Araneae > Nephilidae > Trichonephila > Trichonephila clavata. The sequence continues at coordinate 48,597 of BMAO01020556.1, forward strand.
CACAAAGAAGATTTTTCGCATAAAACGAATCTAAATCTCAATAATTTACATATGCTTTCAAGGAATAATTATTTTAGACCACTTTTCTTGTTTATAAATTGTGACACTCAGTGGCGTAACGTACACCCTCGCAACCACCGCATTGCGGGGGCCCAGTGACTCTTAGGGGCCAAAGCTTGACTGACGCTAAGTACGTATTTCGGCTTGGGGCCCTAAACTTCAGTTTGCAGATGGCCCTGGTTAGGCCACTGCAAACTGGTTTAGGGCCCCAAGCCGACTTATGACTTACGACCACAACTGGTCTCTGGGGCCACTGGTGACACCGTATATTGGACGAGAAAACCTGAGCACCAAATTTCATCGATAATATTATGTTTTTATTTTATTTAAATGCTGTTAGCAACAAAAGTAAAGGATAAAAAAATGTTTTTGACGATGATTGGTTTATTTAATGATGAATAGATCGTACGACAATTTGTTTATTAATATAGACTAGTGCTACGTTTGAACAAGATTTTCAATAAATAAACGAAAACATGGGACATTTTTACTAGTAAAAAGTTGTGCATGTGTAGTATTTTTGTTCTTTTTATAAACATTTTTTCAATAGTGGTGCTATGATTTCTTAAAAGGTCTATAAAATAAGAGAATAAAACATTTTACTTCCCTTTTATTTCATATATCAAATTAATTTCAGTTTTTTTTTAATACAAAAGAAAGTATAGTATCTTTTCTTACACAACTCATTTTATCTCGCTTTAAAACGCATGTAAAACTCCCACATGTTTAAATAAAAATTTAATGGTATTAATAATAACAGTTAAAAAAGAAGAAGAAATATATAAGAAATAAAACAGTCATTAACGTTCAAAAGAAATTAGAGTTCATCAATTTGTTATGCTTTTTTTAAATCATAACGTCTTGGAGAGTTAAAATATTTCTAAGGAAAATAAAAACACAATTAAACAAAATTTGTATGTTGTTTAAATGGTTTATATTTTTTGTTTTTGTAATTTTTTTGGCCATTTGACGCACATTTATTTATTCTGCATAATTATTTATGAATCCAGCACAAAAAGCTTCTTTACAATAATAAAATTTTCAAGGCTGAAGAAATTGTATGTGTGCGTGTGTGGGAATAATTTCGAACCAATTTAACTTTATTTTTGGAATATAGAATTAATTACATGAATGGAAAATTTTTGCAAATTATTTTAAAGTATTATGATGGATATTACTATTTAATGAAATTTAAAAAAGTTCGTCCGACTGAAGGGGATTGTCTAAATTTTTGTACTTCATTGTAATTTAGTAGTAGTAAAAGAAATAAACAAATGTAAATGCGTTATTTTTAAATTAATAGTTGTACCTTTAAGTTAAAACAGACAGGTAACATTGAAAATTAATGCTCAATAACTTGAGTCTTCATTTATTTCTACTACGTGAAGTTTCTATAAATAACTAATATTGTATTAATGCAAATAACACTCAATGCTTTTATCGTAAACAACTCAGGTCTCCAATACAAATTAATCTGTTGAACGGTTTATGTGTGCGGATGGAAATAATTAATATTACAAAATATCTTTGGTGAAGTTAGTGTGAATAAGAATTAAAATTAACAAGGCATGAGGAAATGATAAGCACCCTTGAAAGCTGAGCGCCTTTTAAGTTGAAGCCGTTATTAATAAGTATGTGCTTATCTTTTGACGAACGACTTGTTATTACGCATTACGTCTTTTATTCAAAAAGCCGTTCTCTTAATTGCTTAATCCTTTCGGTAGTGCTTTAAAGTCAGCTATTTTAAAGTCTAGATCGTTAAAGTATATAATATGCGTGAGGAAAGTTTCAAATGACATTATTGATAAACAGGAAATCATTAAAGAATTAGCATAATTTTTTTTAGAAATAATTTAAATATTATACTATAATATTAAATTATAGTATAATTATATATTTAAATATTACTTGAAATGCGTAAAAAAGATTAAAATTTTTTTGTTGTTGTTATCAAGTGGAAAAAAGTCTCAAAAATCAAATCAAATACTTAATTACTGTTTAGATTAAGCCATTAGTTTTCAAACAAATCGTGTAAATTGAATGAATTTAATGAAAAAGTTCGTTCAGTGAGTTGAATTTTTTCAGTGAGTTCTATTTTTGCTTGAAAACTTTTATTTATGAAATCAGAAACACATTTTAATATCTTGTTCTGAATTGAAGAAAACAGAATGATGAAAGTATTTTTTTTTTGAAAACTGACATTATTTAAAAAGTAAAAAGTAGTTATCAAGTTAAAGTAATTTCTTATGTGTTTTTCAAAACAATTAATTGACTACTTTGGTTTAAATCATAAAAATCAAATGTATAATGTATTTTTAATGCAATTTAAGGTAATCTAGTAATTATAATTAATAATAATGATTATTGATTAATTTTATCACTTATAACATTTGGGTGAAAGGATAAAACCTATTTTTAAGTCATTTATAATATGACGTGAAAAAATTAAGGACGAAATTGAGAAATTAGCATATTGGCGGAGCAAGAGAGAAGGTAGGCAGAATCGAAAGACTAATCAGAATCAGGGTATGCGTATTGTGCAGAATGATGCACTAGACGAGTGTCAAAGATGTAGCAAACCTCCCCTCGCATTGGTCTGAAGATTGGTGGAATGGGAAGAGCCATCATTAAAAAAGCAACAGATTTTGCTTCTTAGCTTTTTAATTACTATCAGCTTTTATTGAAGCTAATGAGGTATGAGTCAGTCTTAGCCTATTCTAAAGAAAGAAAAGATACTTTTTAAAAAATTAATGCAGATACTCAGCTTGACTCTTTGAACTCGAACTGCGAGGCTCCTATAATCCTTTTCTGAATACCCTAATAATTTAAATCTAAATTACATGGTAAGGACAAAAATTTCCTAAATTAGGGAAATTTAAAAATAGAGAGATTAAAAAATATAATAATAATATAATCTTATTGCGGCCTTCAAAGTACTGCCCTTCTGCATCCCCAGACTTGTTCCAGTGTTCATATAACTGTTCAAAACACTTCTGGAATCCATTTTTTTGAGAGATTCTTCAGTTGCGTCGTAGCAGTTTGGATCACCTCATCTGAATCCACAAAACGATGTCCCTTCGCATTTCATTTTTAGCCATGGAATAGAATAAATATCCTCTGGTCCTGGAATCGATTCCCTGTGCTTTCTTCAGCATCTGGAGCGTATCAGGTGATTTCTCGAGCAAAACAGAGAATTTGGTGTTTGCACGCTGCTCCAGAGACAACATTGTAAATTACAACGACTGAAAAATTCACTTTGTAAGAAATGATTTGCAACTAACTTCATCGGTACAGAGAATGAACTCCAGATGGCTGTGTGTTTTCCTTAATAGTGTTGCCAGCTCCCGAAACAGGTATTTCCCCTCTACCGAACGCCTGCGTGAAGACAGGTTAGTTACGAGCAGTAACTATCTTTCCTTTCGAACTCAAATCATTTAACCTTAAATAGTAGTTATATTTTGAATAAATCATGGTTCCTTTTTGGAAGAGGTTCTCATAAATCAATTTTCCGCAGAGCAGTGCTTCTCAAACTTTCAATATTTTCGTCTCAATATCAATCATAATTTTCATCGCCCCCCCCCATCTACACAAATAACAATACATTGAATTCAATAATACTGTATTTTGACCCTAAAATTACAATACGACTTCAACCTCTTGAGTGCCACCGACGTATATATACGTTTCGTTCAACTGATGTATTAAAAGCCTCGTACGTATATATACGTCTTTCCGAAGTACGATCTTTTCTGTGAACTGCTATCCATATAAGTATTCCGAAGGCTTAGGAATACAATACGATGATCTTGACAGTGTTTGCGAAGGATTTATTTATATCAAGTGATTTCCTTATTTATTCCGTTTCTCCCTCCCCCTCAACACATCACATACGTGCTCCTACGGGGAAAACTGAGTCACTGAGGAGCGAATCGCTTAACTTTTAATGGACAGTTAAGGGATTATTTATAAACCTTACAAATTATCATAAGTGTTAATTTTTGAAATAATTTTATGTATGACAAGCCCACATGAGGTCACTGGTAATTATTAAACTTGTTTTTAACTTAGCCTAGTTAAATTAATTATAAAATTACAGAATTGATACATTTATAAGTACATTACATCAGTGCAAATGTTAATTTAATTTTTTTCTTATGTCAAATGTGTATTTGTTTGCTTATTTTCAGTAAATAAATGATTTTTTAAAATAATCCTTTATTTTCGGCTTTTCAATATGCTCGCGCCCTCCTTGTAGAATTATCACGCTCCTGTAGGGAGTCGCGCCCCACAGTTTGAGAAACGCGGCCCTTGAAGATTAACGGAATGAAGCAACCTGATGTTGTACGCTCAGCATTTCTGTGAAAGCTATTGGACGGTGTACATATATATATACATAAATTTTAATGATTTGATACTTCAATGTAAAATGTCCAACAGACATTCAAGTAGACGACGATTACAAGACTTCAAATGAGGTCGAATAATTGAGAAATGAAAAAAAGTTGCGGTGGGACTATTGTGCTTGAGAAGTTTGGGATCGCTCAGATTATCGTTTTACGTGACTGAAGATATTATTCAGCATCAAGATTCAAACGTGGCCATTCGCAAGCAAATGCATCGTGGACGTCTCGTATATTGTCCTACAGGCAAGAAATGACCGATGGTAGACAGTAGAAGAAATCGTAAATTTCGCGTGAGATATTACCGGATGTTTTATCGATGAGGCGGCACAACAATAATCTATTTGCCACCAGTTTAGTGCGAGTCACTGAGGGTCCAATCCCGTGTCACCTGGAGAGATCCGAGGCTGTTAGCCGCTTTCGCCTAACCACCGGACATGACTTTCTGGGAGCACACCTCCAATGGCTTGGCCTGGCTGCTGACGAGGCCTGCCCACTCTGCGGCTATGCCAGAATGGATGGAGACCACCTGCTGCAATGCACTAGACTCTATGAACACCCCACTGACGACGACATCGTCAGTCAGTACTGGGAGGCTCGGCGTCAAATGGTCAAGTAGCCAAGCACGGGTGTTGGATAAGTAAATAAAAAAGTTTTTCTCATCAAAGATGCCGTTTCTTGTGGTACCAGAAACACAAGAACGAACAAATCAGCTATGGGATGAAATACTTTTATTGATGTAGTTTGACTAATGATTCTGAATGCATACACATCCGAATAGAAAGAAGCATACAATAATTCTTCCAGCATAATCGAAATAGCCCAGTTTTGGATCTAGTCTAATTCATATTTGAAAAGAGACAGTGTTCAGTCAGATCACATATCTTGAAGATATTCAATTTCTGGTACGCAGCTATTATATATTAAATGTTTCCTCACGTCGGTCTTTATAGAAGTGCCATGAATTCTCAATTCCTCTTTATGGATGATGACGCAACATTTGATCGTACAGTGGTTGTCGAAGAACTGTTGGAGAGCCACAGATTCAGCAGTAGATGTGTAAAATTTTATGTACAATGTGAAGCTCCATCTGGTTATTTCATTTCGTTAACTTAACTTCAACGATAAGTGATCTTGCATACATTTTATGAAATAATTGAAAATAGATTACGAATTGAAAAGCATTTTCAAATTCAAATTAAAAATTTCTCCTGATTGGTCGGAAAGAGATGTATCATTAGGTGGATTGGTACTGGTTGGATTGGTTCACTGAATCGGGAATTAAAATTAGACAGATTTAATCATAATTGTCTCCTATACATAATTTTTTTTCCAAATAATAAAAAAGCTTTACATATCTTTTTATGTATTAATGGATTAGAGCAAAATCAACCTTTCTGTTTTAAAATTTGAAAATTTTCTTTTAATTTCAATTAATGAAACCGAAGTATTAGACTTCTAAATATTTAAATATTTGTGAAAGCATAACTTAAAATTCTCCAAATAATAATTAAATAAATCAAGGCAGCTCATCAGAGTAAGAATAGTTGAAAACGTATTTATGAGTATAGTTTTGTAGAATGGTAGTGAAGTTTACCGTTGCTGAGATATATTCTGCATATAAGCCAATATCTTAAGAAAAGATGCATAACTTTGAATAAATTACAATTTGAAATGAGTTCTTTCTATCAAATACATTCAGAAAAAAAAATTGAATCTACTGAAAAAACTAACATGGGATCCGTTCATTAATTTTGCATCCGAGAAACGTTATTAAGGAAAAAACATAAAAAAATGAAAATATTGATGAAATTTCTTTAAAAAAATGATTAAAATTCTTTTTGGTAAAATATTAATAAACCATAATAAAGAGGATATAACACAAGAATTCAAACAACTTTTCAAACCTTACCACGTAAGATAAAACTTTTTTCAAGGAAGCAATTTCCCCAATATGGCTTTTGCCTTTTGAATTTTATATAGGTATGATGAAAGGCGGAATTGAAATTTATGCTCAGGATAATGTAAAATAAATTTCCTACCTCTAAGAATATATTGATAATTTTTCTTAAATAAAAAACTAATGTGCGGCGAATGCACGAGAATCAAATTTGGAATGTTTGCATTACTTGTTTTGATACGAATATTTTCCTCTTTCTCGAATAGATGAAATTTCTTTGAAAGATGATATGGCATACCATTTTATTACTAAAGCCAATTTCAAATAAATTTTATGTTTTAATAAATTTGAAAGAATAGTTCAAGACGGCAAGAGAATGCGAGATTAAGGGCACCTGATCCTAGGAGGGCAATAAAATTGAAATTTTGAATAAATTTAAATTTTGCAAGGAAAATTTCTTTATTATTATTATTCCAACACTTTTTTTAGTTTTTTTAATTTATGAAAATGATTGTTTTTTACATGACGGCCAATAAAGATAAATGGATAATAACAATAGTATTGAGTTTCTTGGAACAATTAAACCATAATAAAAAAACAACTAGATTAATGTACATAGATTATGTTTGTCATTTTACATTGAAAATCGGACACTAAGATGTTTGAAAAAGATGCAAATCGCAGAGTAGTAGAAGCTCAAGGAGACGTGTAAATTATTCGAGTTGCGCAGGCGTACCGCTCTTGGTAAGTATGACATAAATGAAGCAAATTCAGCAATTTACTCTATTCTGTTGATGGGGGAAACATCAGTGGTATTAACTACAATAAAATACGTTTGACACGAACATGCTGAAGACAAAATATCGGTTAACACGAAAAACACAACGGTCCCGGTAAACTTCTCTGCATTTCCATGCATTTTTTTTTCTATTAACACGAAACTAAAATCACTTAATATGAAAAGATTTCTTCTCTGGGAATCAACAAAATACGGAAAACACCAGCCAAATTGTACTTTCCTATTGGATTATCGGAAGAATTTATTACAATAAATGATGATAATGTGTGTACAGCTCCAATTATGGCAGACAAAGATATTTTGGAGTTTGCTCAAAGCTCAAATTTCACTGATGCAGATTCCATCGATTAAAATGATATGAATAATGCAGCTCACTTTCCCACGTCATCCGAAACGTGGAACGTCATGAAAAGCATGCGCAGTTATTTAGACACGCATTCTCCAATGGTGAAATGAATAACAAAATGGACGATATGAAACAATTTGTTGATAATTTGAAGCAAAAAACTTACATAAAGAATATCATATTATTTTCCCAAAACTCGAATGCTTTGTTTTTCAAAAAAATTGAAAATTTTGCATTACATTCCTTTAAATTCTTGTGAATATGTTTGTTTCATTAATTTTTATTAAATATGCATGCATGTATACATATCTATGTAAATAAAATATACTCTAATAAACTTAATATTGTTACTTATATGATATTTTGCAATATCCGTTAAAACGCAAAAACATTTTATATATAGTCCCTTCAGTCTCATGTTAAACGAATTTCACTGTATATCAACGGAAACAGGTCATAGAAAAAAATGTTAGATGGCTGCTAAGAAGGCAATTCCAACAGACAGGATATTTTGTTCAAGTTATTGTAGTTTTATTGTCCTTTGATGATCGACAAATAGCATGTTGAACTTTTCTTTACTTGTGTCTTTTTTATAGGGTCTTGTGCTAGACTTTTAGCTTCCTATCTTTCTTAATGGAATTTTTTTTAAGTAGCATTTGAAAATTTTCCGTTCAACTCAAACTTTTCATGTTAATTGCTTTTCTGAAATTTACTTTCGCCATCATGATTAATATCCCTTATTAAATCAAGTTCTTCCCTTGCTTGATCAGTTTCAACTTTATCCAATAGAGATTGCCAATGCCCATTACTTTTCGTTTATATTCGGTTCATTTACATTTATAAACCATAACAAGTCGTACAATACAGCAATCAAAACCCTAAGTAGTTCAATGGGTAAAACTGTAGCCTGTTTATAGAAATATATTCTGGAGCAAAAGTGGTCGCGCGGGGAACTCGGTCATCCCAAGTATTGTATGAAGATGTTTGCCACACTTCCCAAGAAGAGGGAGATATGTGACAAATGCATTTTAGTTCCCGTGAAAACTTTCCTATAGGAGGATACTGACAAGGTCATTGGTAACAAATAAACAGTTTTCCCTGAATTAAAGATTTCGTGAGCTTGGAGCGACTCTGTGCTTCGCGCGGCCGCTTCTGGGTTAAGAATACTATCAATATCCAATAGCAACGACATGGTCTATGCGTCCTAAGGAATTATACTGAATCATGTTTTTCAGCTAATGTTGCTCCTTCTTCAGAAATGAAACTTGCCACGAATGTTTGGTATTTTAGGGAAACAGGTCTTACCTGCACCTATCTAGTCGTACCATGTGAAAACTTTGCTTCATGGTTTGGGGTACTTTTGTCTACGATAGATGGTAACCACTGATTCGTATCAGAGTATCATGATAACTGAACGATATATGATGAACCTGCTATGGTTGATGGCACTACCTTTCCATCAGGACGTATCTAGTTCCATTTGCGAGTAGGATGAGGTCCAGAGCCCATGGTCTTCCCCGCCTACTGGTATTCATTCATCTTTCTTTCAATAAGCGGTTTTTGGATCAGTCGCCGTTTGCATGCATCCTTACCACCAGACTCTCAGAAGAGGAACTTGCAATCTTCCATCCTAAAATGTACAATTCTTAAAATTTTGAAATCGCTTTCGATTTTATCATCTATTGGATTAAATTTTCGAGAAATAGTGTAAAGAGCTAGTTTAAAAGTAATGTCCACCACACGGGACTAATAAAGATGTGATTCTTGCTTGTAAAAATAACTTTAATTTTGCGTTTAAAAGGTATAGACAAATGCCAGCAGCTTTGTGCTGCGAGAACCTCTCTTAGCGAGGGACAGTACAGGAAATGAGCATTCCACACAGATCAGTTCAGTTCAGGTTTTGTGGGATATAGAGCTACAAAGGCTATTATCCCGACACAGATCATATTACGTAAACAAGTCGAAGCAAGCAGCTTGTTGCCATCGTGCAAAAGTTAAGTACAGTAGATGGCGTTGGTAAAAGACCGGACAGTAACTATTACACAGAAAATGCATATGAAATACAAATTGCAAATAATAATAATAATTAAATAGAGATTAAGTTTTGTATATAAAGGAACATACATAGCACATTAAATAATAGAAATACAGTTCGAATAACAATAAATATACAATTTGAATAATAATCAAATATAATTTGAATAATAATCAAATATAATTTGAATAATAATCAAATACAATTTGAATAATAATGAAATAGAATTTGAATGTAAGAATAATTCCACATCCAAACAAATAATAAAAAATATAATTCCATAAAATCCTTTAAATCTTTTATTGTGTGTGTTTATGAAATAGTTGAATAAAATATTTTATTTAGGCTAATACTAAAAATATATACAAGAAAGAAAAAAAGTGATTAAAAATTTGAAACTCATGTGCAAATAAAAGTAATTAAAATACATTTCGAATATATTTAGCTGTGAAAGGTATGATTCGAATAATACACACAGGCAGGCAGGTACTCTCTTTATTTAAATAACATCCATGACTTCCAAAGGGAGAGATTATAAAACTAATGAAGCATTTATAGAATTATACGAGAAATATAACTATATGTATCATTTTCTTAATTAAATTCCTAGTACGAGGTTTTAAAAACGCTTTTTTTCCCCCTGAAAAGTAATGATAACTATTGTTGAATTTGATATAATTGCTAAAATAATTTTAAAGGAAATCTAATAATTTTAATTTAAATTTCAGAAACAATCATTAAAAAAAAGCAAATTGTAATGTTAAAAATTTTAATGTTTGCTAAATAATATGCATATTTTTTTAACTTATTCCTTTCCTAAAAACGAGAACATGTGCATAACACACATAAACGGTTATAATCGTTTATGACAATTTAACATTAGTATTTGTTTCATTACAAATAATTCTGTACTAATATTTGAAAGAATTTCTTTCGCATTTATATCTTGGTAAAGATTTATTAAATAAGGTATAGTGTTTGGGACTTGTCTTATGGTTGAAAGCAAATATACAAGTATTACACATTTACAAAAGAATGGTTTTCAATTACTATCATTTTGTAATAATACCATGATAATATTTGTAAATATTTATTTTATTTACCTTAAAAACTATTTTAATAAATTACGCATGATGTTTTGTTTGTTTTATTCCTGAAAACAAAAATAAAAATTTAAAAATTAAGTTACAAATTACTCAAATACCAACAAATTGTTCCCAAGAGTCTGTTTTTTTATAAATAACAATTTCTTACTTTATTCAAAATCTTTTCGTTGAACTTTTTAATCCATCATTCCATTCAATTTTTGATAAGGAAGTGTTTGGACAGAAACTTTCATGAACGGATGTATATGATTGTTTGTTATAGGACCAAAGGCGTATGATGTTTTGCTTAGAATGATTGCAGGGGCTTAGAAATTTTGACGGCTCGATTTTATGCTGTCGAAACTTTGGAAACAGATTTACAAGTTATAATTTTTTTTTCTGCTTTGGAGAAAATATATAATCTTACTGATGTAAAAAAATGATGGTGACATGTGAGATATCTTTTCTTAAAAGTGTTACGAAGCTTAAGAATGTTAAATCTAAATAATTTCTCAGTATATAGTATGGACATACATTAAGTGCATTATATATTGTGGATTACATATTGCACAGCTTTACACAAATTGAATCATAAATTATATAATAATAATATTTGCATTCAAAAGGATGTTTTTAATTTTAACTGGGTTAAAGTTCCATTCTGGGACAATAATGTTCATGTATCAGTTTATAAGAAAATAATCCTTAACTTTTTAATGCACAGTTCTTATTTCGTTAATAAAGATGGTGATACAATTAATAATATCAAAAACTTATGACATGATTGTTCTATTAAATATTTTAAGACTTACATTTGTAATAAGTTAAATGCTAGTTTTTATTAATTTGCTAATGAAAAAATATTAATTATTTGAATTGTGATATACGTTACTATATATCACTAAACTTGTTTCGCATTAAAAAAAGTTTTTTTTAGTTTATTAATTTTAATTTTAACAAACATACACTTTTTTATAAAAAATACTTAAATTTTATGTTATTTTCCTACTTTCTATGCACTAAATGTTGTAGACATGTATTATGAAACATATTATTGAGCAATTATATTTCCTGAAATGCTAAATTGTTTTCTTAATCGACTTAATATTTATAGGGATGTTGGTATATATAAATTATTTTTTGGTTCAACAGATTTATTTTAGTTCTCTTTTCATTTTTATTAAAAATTTCTAATTAAGTCGATTTTCTTATGATAATATAGGATTATACGAGGCTGTATGTTTCTACAAATTAATTTTAATATAAAGTTATTTTAAACTGCATTTTTCTTCTGAATTTAATTTCAGCCCAGTTACATAAACAAATATGCATGTGAAATGCATATTTGCTTGGGACAGAGAAAGAGAGTCTTAAAATAGGGGAGTTAGAGTTTTAAAACTATGTTTAACCCTTTAATCTTAGCCCTATGCATAAGAGTTGTATTATTGTGGCTATTCTACTTTTATCCTGTTATGCCTTGTTATTATCTTGCTTATTCTTTTGCTTTAAGTTAGATATATAGTAATATAGAATATTAATGATTATATAAAAGTTACCCAAATGAAAAGCGGACATGCTGAATAAAAATAATACATTATTGGAATTTAAAATAAATAGCCTTGGATGTTGCAACACAGGTTCTATTGTTTCGATAGTAGGTCTATTTCTTCGCTGTAGAAAGATTGTGGTTGATTCTCGAGGAAGTCCAGCATACCTTCCTTCCCCTCATCGTCCGAATAGAAACGAAATGCTCTCGTAAGTGGAAAAAATGTGAAAGGTTTCCGAGAGACAATTCCGGACTGTACGGTGGGTGTTCCTACATTTTTGAAATTGTCTGGGATACTCGAGAGATGTTTGGACCGGCATTATCATAGAGATTTAGTATTGTATTGTAACGAAAACCTTTTTACTAATTGTTCGAAATAAGCAGTAAACGCCATGTACTGACTCCATTCGACGATAATTGTTAGCATTTAGCTCACCTTCTGCAATCAGAAACCATATTATCGCGCATTGCTCCTATATGGACGCATCCATGAACAGCAAGTCTTTACTTTTGATCAATTTCTTCTACCAACAATGAGTTTCATCATTGCATGTCGTATGCACCTCATACCCGCCTTTATATCCTTGCTCGGTAGTGCTGCTATAGTTACAATCATTTTGGCACTATTGGTCATGTCCACTTTTTATTTGGGCAACCCTTACATATACGTATAAACATTCAATTACAACTATTCAATTGTGTATATTTAACTAGATTTAATCATGTATATTTAACTATGTATACCTTACTTTATACACTTAACTATACACTTTTTATGCACTCAGCATTTTATAATCTGTAAAATGACATCTAAATGAATGAATAAATAAAAGGAAATGATAAAAGTTGTAACATACTTTTATTATATTGTTAAAAATTTTTGGTAATACGAATAAAGTATTATATGAAAAGCATTATCTATACATTCGTATCATGCATATTATAAGCGTTTTGGATTAAAATTAAATTAATATAAAAATAAATGGTGGGGAAACAGCTTTGTTATATATATACATGTTTTGTACGAAATTATATATATTATTACAATTAATATAACAGTGCATAGATTCGTTATTTATATAATTCTAATTAAATTATAGTATTGAAATCCTATTTAGGAATAAAATACAATACTAATTACCGAGGTAAAATTTCTGTGTAACTCTTTTCTTTAAAATTTTTTCCCCTTAATTGTGAAATCTTAGGAACTTCATTTCTAACTGCTATTGGGGGAACGTCTCTAGTAATCTTAAAAAAATTCAACGGAGTTCACTGGAGGACGTATTAAAAAGATTTATAAATATTTCTGGACAAATCGTTTGATACTTTAAAAATTTCTATGTAAAAAGCTCACGGATACTTAGAATTTAATAAATTATTGCAAAACCATTCAAAGCATTATATATTTAATCATCATATTCTATTAGCTAGAAAGACAAACAGTTATGTCTGTGTTTAATCATTACAAAATGTTAACGACATACAAATGTGCAAAATACAAATACTGTGCATTTATAACTGTTTTTTTATGTATTAATTAAAATCAAAATTTGAAATGCACTTTTGTTCATGCACATTAATACTTTTAAAATGAAAATTAAAGTGTTCGTTTATATCTTTGGAAGCAGAATAAATCCATGAGAAATTGGCCTTCATAAATATAAAATTTGCGAATGGACGACAAATTACTAATCGATAACCAATGTTGCCTCTTATCTTATTGATAGGGGCTGTTGATATAAAATATTTTGTCAATAACTTGTGCGTGTTGTCTTTAGAATGTAAATGAAAGCCTTATTAAATACCCGGTGTCCATAATTAAACTTGAAATTTGCGAGCTATCTATAGCAAAAACTATACAGCGGATTTGCATGAAAATTGGGCAATGGCCGAATGAAATGATGGGAATTTTATGGAGAGTTTCAAAAACCACCCCTAGGTGGCATATCATAGCTTTATTGAGGATATATAAATCTACAAAAATTTACAAAGTACGCTTGATATGTTGTGCACCATTGTCTGCTACCATTCGGAAGTGGCAGACAAGACCATGTGATAAGACCACAGTGATTATGCCGGATGGTGCTCCCCACACATCGCCCGTTGTGTGAAACAAATACTCCACCGCCCTTTCAGTGACGACAGAATCATCATCCTGCATTTTCCTAGTGCTTGTTTTACTAGATCCCCCCCCCCCCGACTTGAATCCTTATAACTTTTGGCTGTGGGGATACCTCAAGGCCATACTCTACCGTGATCCAATCACATTTCTATCCAACCTTAAAGAAAGCATGTGCTTACATTCTCCAGTTCAGGCTGCTTTCAACAGTCGAGTTCCAGATGATGGCAGACAATGGTGGACAGCATATCGAGCATGTTTTATTAACTTTTGAAGATTATTTATATGTTCTCACTAAAAAAAACTATGATACCCCACTTAGGGGGGGGGGCTTTTTGAAACTCATTGTTGTTTTCCCCTTGATAAAATTCCCATCACTTCATTCTGCCATTACCTAATTTTCATGCAATTCCACTGAATTGCAATTTTCAAGTTTAATTATGGACACCCGGTATTTTGTGTCTGTAAAACATTTGTATTCTATGAAATATGCCTACAAAGTTAAATTGTAGTTTGATTCGTTATTTTGTCTTTTTGATGCTTTGACCGAACAATCCTCAGTCTTAGCGTTTGTGCTACTGTGGAAATTATACTTTCATTAGGCTTATTTTAAGAGACATAATTCTTAAGTAATTCCCATAATTGTATTCGTCAATTATCACGTTGCTTTAAAGAGTGATGTCAATAAACACTCCCTCACTACCTTTGAATGACGATCAACCGCGTGCGAATATATTCGCATATCTATGCGGTTGTTTTAAAGAAGGGGTCTTCAACCCGTGGTGAACTGAAGGCATTTTAGTGATCTTTCATTTGACAGAGGCAATTTCAAACAAAACAAAAATTTCCTTGTCTTCTTTTAATCGCAAAAAATACCATATATTCTATTATTTTTTTTATACTTAAAACACTTTACTGATGTGCTTAGTATCCATTTGAGATAAAATTTTCTGAAAATGCCATGACAAATTTTTCAAACATTTCACTGTATCTTAAATACCGTAAAATCCAGCGTTGAACACAAAAAATAAGATCGAAATTTAAAGGTGCTTGTTATACTACGGGTATGAAAACGATAGCTAAAAAATAACGCATAAAAATTGATAAACGTGATTGTAAAACGAGATGAGCATAAAAAAATTTGCTTCTATATGTATCGAAATACCGTTTGTTTTAAGGAAACTACTTGGATTATGAACTAAAAGAGTTGTAATTCTAGAAGTATACTACTATTTTTCAAAAGTCTGGGATAGTACCTCGAATAAATGACTTCAAAACACAAGAGCAATGTATAGTAAAATTTCAGATTTCTTCGTTCAAAAAGGATGCGCGTTAAACGGCGAATATACCTAAAAATTAGCTTCATTCAGCTTGAAAGCATAAGTGTACGTTATACGCCATATTTTACGGTAATTTTAATCTTAAAAAATCTGACATTTTATTAAAATTTCAGAAATTTTGGGAAAAAAGGTGGATTTTTATCTTTAGCAGGTTTGCAAAGTATTTTAATTCGACTTCCATTTGACAATACTATCTTTAAGTGCCATCTCTTTCCTTAGAATCAGTTGTAGTCTTGTAAACAAACCTCTATTTCTGATATAAATTTCCAGACTACAAAATTTTTTCGACAGTCGTGTGGCATACGGATTACTGTGAATTTATGGATGTGGTTTACGGATCATTGTGAATTTATTGTTGTGGTTTACGGATCATTGTGAATTTATTAATTTGACCTTCGAGCGTGAAAGGTTAAAAACCCTTACTTTAAAGTGAAGAACATTAAGTAAAGAAATATGTTAACATTTGTGCATAACTTGTTTATTTAGTTTATTTTAACAAAGAGAGAACCTTCTCTCTTAGCTATTAATAGGATCAATGAATGGAAATTATAAAATTTTCAATTAACTGTCGATTAAACACGGGATAATAGTGTTTTAAAAATCAATATGGTTAAATTTGGATTCTAGTTTTCCTAAAAATAAAAATCAATATCATGAATAGTTTAACAAATTATTTCATTTTTTTGGAGCGAATGGATATTTTTTTTAATCATAAGTACTTTTCTAAATTCCCCTTTTTGATAATTAACGCGAATACATTTGAATAATTTTATTTTTAGTCATTTTTTTAAAAAAAAACTAATTTGACTTTTGACATTTATAATTGCCTTTATTTCTAAAATTTGCATTCGTATCTTGAACAGTAATTGTTGTGCTTTAGACAACACTATTTTTTCAGTCTAAAATTTATTAGCGTAGGATGTTATTTAAAACGATCCAGAACTATCTTTTTCAAATAAAACAATTTTAATCATTAATTTCTCTCAAGAACAAACTTTAAAAAATATTTTTCGATAGTATTAAGATTTTTTTCTTATATATTACTTAAAATTGAATCAAACGAAATTATACATTAATAAAAGAAAACATCATAATTAAATGTATTTTATAAATAAAAAGAATAACTTTTCATTTTATTTTTTAAAACCATTCTTTTCAAATGATTTTGCCTCTTTTTGAGAATCATTCTATATTTTATTTAAAATATAGATTCCTCAGATTTAATAATATTTATTTTCTAAGAAAATGGGAAATAAAAAATATTCATTATACAAGTTATTGAACAAAAAATAATTTTATGTTTTGAAATTTGATATCTACATTACAGTAACTGCATATTACAAGTTACTATTTAAAATATCTTTATTGGAATAACAATTGAAAATATGAGATAAATATAATTTATACAATAAAACCTTAAAATGTGAAAAAAATCTTTTTTAGTCAGAGTAATGTTTGGAATTTTATATATAGGTGTTATAAATATAATTCAATCTCTTTTTATAATATTTATAGGTTTTTTAATTGAATACCATTATTTGAAACATTACGTAATAAATTTCTTTACATGGATAATTTCAGCAGGGATCAAATTAAACACTTTCTTTGCCTATTGAGTTGATTGTATTAAAAACTAAAAAAGATCAGCTAATACTTTAATTTCTTAAAGCTGATAGGCAGTTTTAAGTAATGTATAAACATAAACTATTATAAACATATTTTCTTTAACGACTAAGAACACTTCTTCTTCACTTTAAAGACTCCTAAAATCTAGATAATGATTATGAAGCTGATAACCAACGGTATAATAAGATAAATTTCAATTACGTCAAAACCTTTGAAGCAATAAAGTTAAGGTGATAATGTTTAACACGCTAAAAAATTCCAGGGTTTGTAGCTATAATGATGGTACTAAAAGCATCATTTATTGAGAAAAATTGATGCTCTTAAAAATTATTACTTCTATTTAGTTTAAGAGATTGCAGTTCTTAAGAAATATTTTTCTTCAGAGTCTCAATATCTTTGGTAATCCGCTTTAAAACTTCAAGAACTCGGTTTTCGGTGGAAATAAAATGTAAGGTCCCTTAAATATAAATACAACCTCCTATAAATGCAAAAGGAATTTTATCAGTTAAGGATCAAGTTTTTCTAAAATTGGAACATTCTGAAATCGTTGATCTCTTTGAATTTCATAAAGGGATAAAGAAGTAAAATCAATGAAATAAAGAACATTCTTTATGGTCTACCTACTAACTTAACGCACTTTTAAAGAAAATGCATATATTAGGGCAGTACCGGTTTATCCACTAGGCGCTTGGGGCGGCGCCCACGGGCCCGGATAAGCTGGACTTAACAGATTTTCTGGTTATAAATTTAGATACTCCAGCGTGAAGGAAGCCTGTAGTTCATCTGCTCCCAGGGCCCGAAATGAGCTTAAATAGGCCCTGGATTATAGACAAGTTTAAGGATTAATTAGTTTTGAGGATGGTACATGTAGAAACAAGGGTTTTTATATGAAATACTTTAGGGTATATATTTCACATGGAAGCTATAAACAAAATTTCTGTTCTTTATAGGTTTGTGGTGCAGTTTCAAAATGTAAAATAAATTGAATATGTTGTTAATGAAATTAAAAACGGAATAAATATTTTTGTTAAATTTTGTTGCATTGTATTCAGAAAATTATATATATGTTCAGTTATCCTTATAAAACCTGTATTTTAATAACTGTAAAGTTGGGTAATTCTAAACAAAATGAAATAAAAATTACAAAAAAAAAAAAAAAACACAATATTATATTAGAAAAATTTGAAGTTTGATAGAAATCATACCTTTTTTATTCAGTTCTATTTCTGAATTCTTATGTTTGAAACATTAATAAAATACGTATAATATTGCTTTTTGCTTTGAAAAATCAGTTTAAATTTGTTTATAAGAAACGTATATATTTCATTAAACATTTTCGTTCAAGGTTTAATAATACTTTTGTAAAAAATTATGATATAAAACTGATATCACACAATTGTGTATTATTACTATTATAAACCTTCTCATTTAAGCATATTAAAGCCTTGTACCATGTTGTAAAATATATGAAAAGATTAAATATTTTTTAAAGAAACACTTTTACTTTTTAAATTATGGGAATGAGATATTTGGGATGAATTGCCGCCATCACATGTCAGCGGATGCAGTAATGTAAATTTATTTTTCTTTCATTTTGCTTCGAATCTAAAAACTATTTTTTAAGTATATATTGAAGGATTTTTGGATAAAAAATATTCCTTAAGAGAAATAAAATTTCATTTTCCAATTCATCATCACTAGGGAGAAATTAAATTATAATAATAAATTCCATAATAGTTAATAATTAGCAGAAATTAACAAAATAATAACATATTAAACTAATTTTTTTTACATTATTTTTAATTTACAATATTTTAAAAACATTCTAAAAACTTTCCTTTTAGAATTTTTTAATTAATGGGTTTAAACAAATTTTTTGGGAAAATGCAATGGTGTTAGAAGTTTGTTGCTTCCCTAAGGTCACAGTTGCAGTTTGGGTTACCGAATTAACAGACTTTTGTTAAAAAAGTAATCAATTTTATTGGTTCACTAAGTTTACTATCAATCAAGTTCATAAGCCGAGGGGGCATTCAATTTAGATAAATTCGTAAGATTTAACACTTATCTTAAGATAAATGTATAAGATAACTTAACACTTATCTTAGTGTGATCCGATAAAAGATAACTCGTCAGATCTCTCCTGGGTCACAACTGTATTCCAGTTTAAAACTTCTCCCTTTCACCAAGGCTTGCGAAAGGTACTTAGCTAATCTCACTTTAATAACAGCGTAATGTCTAATCCTAACACTCATATTGCTAGGGTTTAAATAGCGCTCAAATTAGGGGCCGCGGTAGCTTAGTGGTCAAGGTATCGGATCGTGGTTGGAGTGTCATGTGTTCGAGCCCAGCTCCACTAAAGACCCGCAGTGTAAGGGAGCGATGCACGTTTAATCTATCGAGAGCTCAAACGTCCTCTGTGCCAACTCAGGTGTCACCCTCGTCACTTCACCATTGTTCAAAAGTAAGAGGTTGGTCTCCAAAAGCCCTCTTACAGCTGAACAGTGAGGCGTAATATTCACTCACTCAGCACTCAAATTAGCGTACAATTAAGTATATAACTTATCACTATGGAAGGTGGTTTTACAGACAAACAACAGTTAAAGAAGCATTTCCCAAGAGGATAAGTGAAAGGACGCTAATAGGCCTCGTTACAAGTGTGCTATACTGTTGTTAAATACTGTTGAGTTGCGTGTATATACTGACTTTTATCCATTTCTCGAATATCAAAATAAGCAACATCAAAATTTCTTCCATGGCGATATTTTAGATAAAAAAAAAAGGAAAATAATATTTTTTTTGTCTCCCTATATTCAAAAGCAGAGGCTTTCAAAGCTTTGAAGCTCAATTTTAGTCAGGTTAAAAAAAAATGGATGCCTTTATGGAATCTCGATAACTAAATAAGAATATAGCCTTGCAGCAGAGCTTTCCTTTTTTCCTGTTGGGTAAAAGAGGATAAGACTGTTTCCCTAATGGCTCTATATCCATTATTTTTCTTATTTTAAGTCAGGAGAAAAACAGGATTATCTGAACTACCTATATAATGAAATGCTTTGATTTCTTCCGTTTCAAAAAAAGATATAAGCAGTTATTGTTTTTCTATACAACACGGAAATAAAAAGAAAAACCGAGAGTCAGAAAGCAATCTGTCATAGAAAAATATTATTTTACACTTAACTATTTTCTGCTACTCTATTGTTTCGATAAAATAATAAATTAGTTAAATTATTCTGGCATAAAAAATAAGCAAACTAAAGGCATTGATTAATGATGATAAAAATTGAATGGATAGTTATTTTGCAGGTGTCATAATTTTACGAGAGAGAGAGAGAAAGCCGTTACTTAAAGTTATTGATATTTAAATCTAGCTTTTGATTGTATTAAAAAACAATCTTATAGTTCTCGCTTCCTGATTGAAAAAGAACAGGACTTGAATTTCTGGAATGGAAGTATATTTATCTATTACGGTTCGCAGTTCCTCGTTCTTAGGAGTCGATTTTCACAAGACCCGTTCTTGGCGGATCTCTAATCAACAAAAGAAACATACTTAAACATTTTCAAGTCTTTAGATATAATAGTTAAAAAACGGGGATTTTTTACCTATAATACCACCGCATCCCTTCTTCCATAGGGAGTGATCACAGACCCATTTTGAGCGTTTTTTATTAACAAAAGACGCATATCTATCAAATTCCAAGACTGTTTCTAATACAGTATCCGAACATTTATTATCCGGAGCGTCAAATATCCGGACCAAAATCCGGATACGTTTTCGAACGGTGCAATGCTCAACAGTTGTTTCGCGTGAGGCCAAAAAGTGACGGGAAAACCCAAAGAAAGGGATATTTGGGGAATTTCAGTTGTGTGATTTGGTAAACATCTGCGCGGAATATTAGGTCAGTTTGTTTCCAAGCGAGGGGTTGTATACGTGCTCTTTTGTTGAGTTTTGTTGATGTAGAAACCTGGATGGCATGCGATGCTGAAGACAATGGATTCTAAATGATGAAGCGTGCAAGAAGAATCCGACCTTGTCGATGATGAAATGGATGAAGACCAGAATAACAACAAGAATAACGAAAGTAGCCAGGGTGCATTAAATGCTGACGCGATTTTTACGTTAGGGACAGCTATGGAGTGGTACGAACAACAATCATAGTGCTGTCCTACTCAACTATTGCTGCTCAAGAGAATCAGAGACCGTGCAGCTAAAACACAAAGGTGTACAATGCTACAGCAAAAAATAAGTAATTATTTTTCACAATAAAGGTAAAATTGCGACATTTTGCACCTATTTTGCTTTCTCTTCAAGCACATTTCCCGCCTGTAATGATTTTCAATATTCGTATAGTGTCCGGTTTCATATACTGCATGGATCACATTCGGATTTCGGTTATCCGAACAATCGCGTATTCGAACGGTGTCGGGTCCCAATTGATTCGGATAAACGACATTCTACTGTAGTTCAAAAAGAGGAAATTTTTTTATCTCCCCCTCCCCTCTCTTTCCTTGAAAGTCAATTTCCATAAAACCCGTTCCTGTCGGATACCCAGTGAACGAAAAAAAAGGATGCCTGTCAAATTTCGCATTTGTGGTTTTAATTATTTTAAAACAGGAATTTTAATCAAAAACACCGTCCACCCCTATCCCGGCTGGGAGTCAAATTTCGCAAAACACTCTTTTCGCGAATCTTTACTCAACGAAAGAAACATGCCTGCCAAATTTCAGTTCTGTAGGTCTAAAAGTTCCAGAGTTTTCGATATATAACTGAGTTTTTTTTTCTATAAAAAAATTTAATGTGAATACTTTAGTCAATTTCACCAAAAGATATTAAACAAGGCCATTATTTTCTCTTTAAAACAAAATTGTTTAAATTTTACATTAGTAAATACATGCTTTAGGCTGGAGTTTCAAAGTTTAGGCTGGAGTTAGAAAATCTTGAAACAGATGTGTTCGTAAAAGTAGAAATCAAGGTGACGGTTCAGATGTTGACTTCGTCTCTTGTTTGTGTGTGTGTGTGGTTTAAAGTTACGAAGCGTATCTTCAGTAAATCTGATTTAGTTTCTTTTGAGATGTTAAATAAAATAATAATTTAATTCACTCTTTTCTGTTTGATTAACATATTAGATATTGGTAATTTAAGTTTAAAACTGCTTGAAAGTTCAGTGCTTCTTTTTCGTCACTTTTATATGAAATATAATAATTAATTTTTGCTGACAAACTTTGTTATTATTGTAAAATAAGCCCTTACCCTAAGAATTTTTGGAAGCGAATCACTTTCTTAAATATCTGCAATGCAAATCAATAAACACCAATTCTTATAGAGGTATTCACTGAAGGAACAAATTTATTTACAAAATAACGTATAATGTATGAACTACATACGTATATTCTACATACATTATAAAAACTCACTTTTTCTTTTGAGAGAGAATTGAATACATTTAATGCAAAGCTGTGCATCATAATTTTATTGCATAAACTTATATTTAAATCAATGTCCTTTGATAAGTTTTCCAACTATTTTTAAAAAGATTTAGCTGTTAATAACTCTGTCATCATTATTTATTAACTTTACTGAAATTATGGTATTGTTAATACTATCTCTTTTGATTTTTGTAATATGAATTAATTTTAATCCTTTCTTGAACACCCTATGATTTATTAGCCGGGACGCAAACGTACGACTCGAAAGCTAAGATGGAAGTGTAAAGTGTTTTTAATTAAATGCCATAATATCAGACACCTTCTCAAATTCATTAGCATTTTTTAAAATTTTTATGTGCTTTATAGCTAAAATATATTTGTAGGTTTAAAGTCATACTTATTTTCTGTAAAAAATGCACTCTTTTTACGGTGCCGTAAAAATATAAAAGGGAAAAAAAGCGATTGAATTAATTTTTAATTTTCTTTGTGCGGGAAAGGTGGAAGGAAAAGTAATTTATTTTAATGATTGAAACTATGTTTTTTACCCGGAATTTAATACATTAATGTACATTATTGTTGTTGAAAGGTACATCACATTGTCTTTATTATGAAACTATTTATAAAAAAGTTGAATATCTAAAATTTTAAAGGTAAAAAAAACTGATAAAACTAGAAAACTACACACGTTTTTATTTTTAATTTATGCATAACATTAATGCATGATCCATATAATACAACCAATCAATTAATATTATGAGTAATAGACATTATATTACAGAACATTATTGTTGGAATTTTTAAACTCCATTTAGTATTATTTTCCTGATATTCGTGCAGAAATCATTTTCAGAATCTGCTTTAAATTCCTTAAGCTACTTGAGCAAAGATGGAGTTTTGAAGAGTATGAAAACCTTTTTGTGGCTTAAAAGTTTTCTATAAATATTATGACTTTTTGTCTATATATGTCTATTATGTCTTAGAAATGAAAAAAACATTGTATCCATGGCTGCTATTATTTTAACTAATAATCTTTAAATTATATTTCCAAAAATCAAGGTAATAAGGATGCTAATTTTCTTGAAGTTTAAAATGTAAACTGCATAATAGAAAGACTTTTTTTTTTGTGAGAGTTACTTTCTTTTTAGGAAAGCAAAATAATACAATAAAAAATCGAATTACATTTCATTGAAAATATATTTTATTTTTTTTTAGATTATTATGAGTTTTTTATTGTAATTTCTTACTATGTTTTGTTCAGAAATTAAAGTATATTGTAGGTAGTATTTTACATACTAAAAATAAAATAAATAAATAAAAGTGAGTTAAAGTAAATACATTTCACATAAAAATTATAAAAATATAAATTTAATTTGATAATGGTTTTATAAAATTTCTCAAACGTTTAATTAACTATTAGATACGTATTTAATGTGCATTTACGTTTTTATTTCATTTATTACGTAAAGAGTTTTAGATGCAACAGAGGATTTTTTATCATTAACAAGTTACATATACTTAACGGTATATTTACATGTTCGGATTGATTCTAAAAGCAGAAATTATTTCAAATAATAGCAAAGGCCTTACGCGTAAATGTATTTTCGTTACAATAATAAATGTGTGAAATCATAAACTCTCATTTTCGGTTTTTGCTAAATAGACATATCATTTTAAGAGCATTTTAAAAGTATTAAACTCAAAGATATTACACTTTCTTTAATCTATATAAAAGAAATTTATTTTAAATATATAACTCCCATTGTATAATATTTGTAGATTTTGACTCGGAAACAGACGTGTAAGGAAAAATTAAGGCGATAAAAATTTATATTTACTCCATAATTGATGTGAACAAAAGTAGATTTGAAATTTGATTGCTAAGCCTATATATATTTGGAGATTCAAAAACAAGAATTTAATATTTATCGCGTAGGAAGGAAAAATTGTTTTAAAATTGAATCCTCTCTCTTTAAAATGTTTTACTGCTTTTACATAGCTGATTAAGTATTTATAATTAGAAATTAAATGTTAAACTTATATATATATATATATATATATATATGCACTTTTTTAAAAATTCTATCTATGCAATTTTTTTAAAAAGAAGATTAATTATATTCTATATTGGACTGGAAGAATAATGGTTCTGCATGGCTAAACAAAAAAAAAAGACCTTTTATAAGCAGCTCCATACATAAACTGTTCAATATGTCTACACCTAAATTATCGCAAAAATATATATATTCCTGCATTTGATATATTTTTGATGCAAATGATTAATGAAGAGGTAAAAAAGGAAAATATTTCAATTCCAAATAGATTTCCGATTTGTTTGCTGACATCAAAATCATAAGATTGATGTACTTGTCTGAAAGAATGATGTTAGAAAAAAATTGTAAAGATATTGGCAATATATTGTTATAATTTCAAATAATTTAAAGAAAGTTTAAAAGTGGCTAGATATTTTTATTTTAAAACTATCTTTGGAAATTTTTAAAAAATCTTTAATGATGTAACCATTTTGATAGTTTTTCCCCCCTAAAAATTTAACTATTAATGAGAAATGTTGTGTGTTTAGTTATAAGAATCAATTTTTATCAGACATGCCGTTTGTCTTTTTAATCAGTGAATATGAATGCTCAATGAAACATAAACTTACAATTATAATTTTGTGTAAGTTTTATGTAAAATTAAAACCATCTGGGGTTTCCTGAATTTTTTTGTTGCATTGGATGGAATTTTTTTGTTGCATATTCTGTTTGTAATGATTTATGATAAAAAAAGTTCTATATGCAAAGTTAAAAAAGTTCTATTATCATTAATGAAACATACAGCTGGAATAATATGAAAATAATTTGAAAGTCAGGGAATTTATTGAAAATAACTGCGATGATTATTGGAAGCGATCGCTTCTCAAATATATTTTTTATCTTCGGATGTAACTAGTATTGTTTTAAAGTTGGAGTATTTGTGCCTTACAGTGGAATAAAAATGCCATCTGAATAAAAAATTTTGTTTTCATTATTTTATAAGCGTTAAAGTGTGGTATAGAGGGCCCTTGGCGATGTTATTTTCTTTGGCCGACCAAATTCGGTCACCAAGCTACTTCATTTAGCGGTAGGTATCCGGAATCCAGAATGAATTAGTTATCTAACCATGCTATTTAGATAAACATCGCCAAATTCAAAGGCCCCCGCCCCTATACTACACATAAGCCTTTTATAATCTATAGAACAAAATTAAAAAATATATATATCGAAGATTGCTAATAATAGTTTAAAGCATTTTACACCCATTTAATTGCTATTGATTCATCAATCTTGTAATCAACTAGTATGATCTCAAATGCTATACCCAAACCAGGGATCTATTAAGTAATAATTTAACCAAATGGATTATAACACTTCATAAAATTATAGAAACATCACGAATAAAAAAATAAAGCCATTTTGTTTCTTTACAGGTGTTTATTTTGAATTATAATAGTACGACGTTAATATTCACTCACTCACTCAACAAAATAACATGTAATAAAACAAAACTGAAGAAGCTTTTAAATTATTTCTTGAATCTTTAGTACGAAAAGATGTGTTTGAAAAATTATTTGATGCCAGTTACATATATTATAACAAGTAGAAATAAAGGAACATTAAGATTAACTATCTAAAAGTAAGATTTTCAAAACAAAAAATTAGAGTACCATGTTAACATTCAAAACCTTTTTATTTGTTTATGTTTTGGAATTGTATTTACTACAGAATACTTTAATTAAAATTACATGGACTACTGTTATATTTTGTGTTAGAAAATGCAAAGAAATATATATATAATGAGAAGTACATGAAATAAATGATACTTTTACAAAGTATCATTTGTTGTAAAAAGCTTACTAAGGAAATTTACTTATTTTTATAGCAGAAAATACTGCTTTTTTATTTCCGTAATGAAAAGTTACTGAAAATTTTTATGTTTTTGCAATTGTTTTCATTGAATAACTTAACTAAACTATAATTTAACAATGAAATAGAGTTTTTTGCACAGTTTATAAGATCTTTTGAAAGTGACATGAACGTTTTTTTTGAAGCAATCTGTTAATGGCAAATAAAGTAAAAGGAGAGTGTAGTTGCATTCTTTACTAGTATTTCTATTTTAATTTTTATATTATTTTAACTGTTAAAAATTGTAACAATATCGTAATTTGGAAAAATTGAGTTTTACTGCTTTAGATTTACAAGTATTTTTCTTTCTTTTATATGTTTGAATTAAATTAATAATATGGCTCAACTTAGCGATTACGCAAAAAACTATCATAAAATCACTAAGGCAAAGTAAAATTAAATTAAAAAACATTATGTAGATTTGAATTTTGAAATACTGCTGTAAAATACATCAATTCTATATTACTTGGTATACTTTATAGTTTTACAATAACGTAGAGATTTTGATTTTGAAATAATGCTATTTTTTCTTACATAACATTTTTTCAAACGTAATTAAACATAAATATAAGAATTCTCCTATCTGCAAATGCCTATTTTTTAAAATCATAATACTTCTGAGATTCAGTTGTATTTACTAGAAAGCTATTTCTATAAATTATTTTCGAAGTAAATAAAAATTTTAAGCAGAAATTATTTAAAGGTAAAAGAAAAATATTAATTTTTTGATAGAATTTTTGACGTGCACTTCAAATATATTGTTTTGGAATAAATATACACTCATGTCTAAAATTAAGGCCACAAAACCTAAAATCTGTGAAAACTGATGAACTATTTACTTTTTTTTCGTGAAATTTGACAGATAGGCCATATTACAATTTCAGAAAGAACATAAAAACATGGAAAATATTTGAATTGGGAATTAAGATACAAGTCATATCAAAATTTGTAAAATCCTGAATGCGAGATTAAGCATTTACCTCGGAAAAATGTTTAATATGGAGTATAAACACTGCGAAAACTACTATACAATCCCCACAAAGAGCTGTCATACTATTTATGAGGGTGTTCATAAGTATTTGTGAATACAAAGCCCATTTTTCCATAAGTGGGACTTTTAATTCCTGAAGGTGTCCTGGGAGTGGAGTTACGCTGATAAACGGCTTTTTGTAGACGATCACAAACATATTTAATATAATTGTAGTTCGGAGACCTCGAGAGTCATAAATATGGCGAATATCTACTCCGTCATTAAATTCTTCAACAATGCGAGTCCTATGTGGAAGCGAACTTAAGCCCATAAAACTATAGTCTGGGCGCATGTCACCTAGAAAAAACTCGCATAGACTTCCAGGATCTTATCCCTATTGCGCCGAGAGTTGACAGTACCCGCATTGAAACCATACAGTGGTGTACGACTGCCCAAAACTATGCCACCACCCACAAGGATTCCTTTGCCATCAAATTTGTCAATTTTTGTTTCGTTTTGTTTTGTTCGAGCTCCATTTCAGGTGAAGATTCAATGAAAATCACTTTGTCTGATACATTTCGGCTCATCACTGAAAGGCACACGCCTCCATACATGTGGTGTCAATGCCTGATGTTTTCAGATCAAAAGTATCCAGAGTTTCCTGCTGGATGCAGTGAAAGGGACGCACCAGACTGGACACCGGGTGTAAAGGCGAGTCTCTGCAAGACGGTTGTAGACTGTTTGCTTGGAAGTTCGTCCAGACACAGCAGCAAGATCACGAGCAAGCCGAGGATCCATTGTCCGCCTATGTCGTAGTGCGCGTAATGCCAAGTAGTGATTCTGTGCAGTGGTGACCTTTGATTACCTTCCAGGTGACTGTACCACTTGTTTGATATTGATTCTATAAATAGAAGATCCTTTTCGGGTCACTTTTAACCATCGAACAACCTTAGCTTGAGACTAGCCAGTTTTAAGTCTGCCAAAGGATCTATCTCTATCTCACAGAATCCTCTAAACGATTATGAGAAGCCTTCTCATTGCAAACAGACTAACTTGTTCGTTTTAATGCTATAGTACCAATCCAGTAGTTATGCGAAAACTAAAGCTAAACAACGTCTTTTTCTAAACTGAAGGTTGATATATTGCACACTACTCGTTCTTTAAAATATAAATTCTATCAGTTTTCCAGGAGACATTTTAAAATTATGACGAAAAACATGTTTGTGACCTAAATTTTGGACATGAGTATATGAAATGCTTTGCCAAAGAATATTTGCATTTTGTTAAATAAGATGCTTATGGTGTAGCCATGCCAAAATGGTTGAGAAATCTTGGTGGTTAATATATCTTCTTTTATTATTTTATGTAGAATATATTAACAGACATAGAACATACAACACGCACAGAAAAGTACTATGTATGAAACACACACACGGTTTCCTTGGCAATTACCAAGCAGCTTAAATCTTCCAGAACATTCTAGCATTTTAACACAAAATGATACCAACCGGAAGGATATATAATTCTTAGTTTTATTATTATGCAAAATCCTGTAGGGCTCAGAAATATTATAGATTAAAAAGCCCTCAAAAGAAGCTGTACTTGAATTATTACACACACACACACACACACACACACACACACACACACACACACACACACACACACACACACACACACACACACACACACACACACACACACCACACCCCCCCCCACACACACACACACACACACACACACACACACACACACACACACACACACACACACACACACACACAATGAGAAAGAGAGAAGAAAGAGCGTAATGTCATAAGTGACTGATATAAAAATGAAAACTTCCATGTTTTAAGACATTTATTTCTCATGGGAAGGATCGTCGAAGTTATCTGTCCTCGCGTTGGCTAGGTGTGAAAGCTTGGAGAGGGGTGACAGTTCACAGATGTCGTCCTCATCACTTGACCAAAGTTCCATATTATGAGGTCAATCACTAATTTTTCTAGTGTAGCCCCAAAGTGTGATGTTACTAAACACTGATTCTAGAAGGCATATATTTCTTTGTTTTTTCTTTAACTAGCTGTAAGTTTTTTTTGATCATTTTACGTGGAAGCGGATTTAAAGTTTAAAAAAACTAAAAGTAAAATGAATATAGTTCTTTATAAAATGACTCTTGCTATTTAAAATTATTAAATAATTTTTAAAAAACCAAATTCTTCCATCACAAGCCAGAATTCATCGCAGAATTTATTGGAATGAGGAAATTAAATTCCTTGAAAATAATTGCATGATTGTTATGGAAATTTTATTGAAAAATAATTTTTACGCTTGTATATGAGATGTACAAAATTAACATTATAGTTTTAAGAAATTAAAAAAAACCCAAATTATATTTAATACACATTATAAGGCAAAATATCTAATGCAGACTTAGAAGTATCCTTAAGGAAAATTAATAGTATAGCTTTAAATAAATTTTTACAATAATAATCTATATTCAATGTTTCAGGTATTTCTGTTCATTCATAATGTTTAGAAACCAACCAATTGTTTTCGAGTCGTAACACTTTTTTTTATTTTGTCCCTAAAGTATTTCCTTCTCTTTTTTATTATCTAACATGCTGCAAAAGTACAATTATAATTTAAATAACTGAGACATATTATTTATTACGCATTTGCATGTGATGAAAATATTAAAAAAATTCAATTACTGCACTAAAGTTTAAATTTTTACTCGGATTTTGAGGATCCATGATTAAATTTTTAATTCAGTTACATATTCTAGGAATTATTAAAGTTTATTTCATAAACATATTTTTAAGCTGCATTAGTTGTTCTAAATATTAAACGATTAATTAAAATGAGTTCTATTTCTTATGAGCTCAAATATACCCTCTATTCTTTTTCTAAGAAATTATAGAAATGTTTTAAAATCCTAGTCTTACAGTTCAAGAGAATACTTTCTAGTTCAAAAATCATAAATTATACTTTTATTTTTAAATCGAAAACTCAATTTTAAAAGGAACGATACAGAGTCAGATATTTTTTGAAGTAATAAGTTAAATTTAACTAGATATGAAGCTTTTGAAATATTATTGAATTAAAGAGCTCATAAAAATAATGAGATCCTCTTTAAAATTGAATCAAATATTTAAATAAGATCCGATGAAACAAAATACCGAATGCACAAAGTCATTACTTATTCAAATATCATCTGGAAAGCAATTTAGAAGTTGAAATAACTAAATTTACTTTTCAAACAGGGGATAAGTTGCCTTATTAACCTGTTTCATTGTTATTCTTGGAATGAGATACATATCATTATTGTTTTATAAAGAGCAAATAATGTTTCTTTTGATTTAAATAATCCTCCCAAAAATGCATGTTTTTATAACTGCAGGTATTAGATTTTTCTCTAATAGAATTAAAAAAAAAAAAGAGTGCGCGCGTTTTCGTAAAATTGTTTTCTCCGAAAACGTCTGAAGCAATTTAGATAGTATTAAAAATATGCAAATCTGAATGGAAATTGAAATATGCAGTGAGAGAGAGAGCCCTCCCCCCCCCAAAAAAAAAGAATTCTTTTCTTTTCAAACAGAATTTCAACTGGGTAATAACACTAAAGAGAATTTTTTACTTGTTATCTACATCTTGTAAAAGTCTTGACGAAATTCACTCAGTGAGAGGGTTTTTAGTAGAATACCTTCATCTGAGCAAATACAATCATAATTGATGAGCATATCTAAAATAAACAACTGAAATAAATGTGTATTCGGTAGATAAAATAATATTGCACGGAAAGTTTTTATGTGGTTTAATGCATTGAAATAATCTTAATGCATATTATAATTTTTTCCCTATTTTCATTACTATCTTTGTGTGTGGATTGGAATGACTTCTTTTTATATCTTTCAAATCTTTATAGTAAAAATATAAAAACCTTTTCTTTATAAAAGAAAATTGAAATTGTTTGAATTCGCTCTTTTTATATTCGATATAATATTTATACAGTGAAGAGCCATTAAATTATGACCACCTTTAACTATCAAACAATTAACATCAGGCGAGTCATTGGCTAAAAAAATACTGCTACTTAGTCTCTGAAGTACTGTAACAAGTACTCACCAACGCTTCCTGCTATTCCTGTTTATGGAATAGCAGGTGGTAGCATGACAGCATGTATTCCGTTTTCCAGGTGAAACCATAAATGTTAGATTGGATTGATTTTAGGAGAAATCAGTGGCTAAGCAATAACGAAATTATTTAACAAGGAGTAGGGCCACCTTTAACTCTATATCAAAACCATTAACATCAGGCGAGGCATTGACTCAAAAAGTACTGATATGTAGTCTGAAGTACTATAACAGGTACCTACCAACGCTTCCTGTAGTTCCTGCACATTGCGAGGTGGTAGCATGACAGCATGAATCCTGTTTTCCAGGTGAAACCACAAATGTTAGATTGGATTCATTTCAGGAGAAAGCGGGGGCTAAGGCATGACGAAATTCCCCTTAAATTATTCTCTGATGACTCGGCCGTTAAGGCATGATGCAATACCTTGTTGGTAAACTCCATCATCCACCTGGAACACTATTGTCATGAAGGGGTGCCACTGGTCTACAATGTTCACATACATCAGGGATTATCTTTGGGGACGATGAGTCCTAATGTGCCACATGAAAACCTCTCCTACACCAGGAGTGGACAAACAGTGACCCAGAAAGAGCTTTTTGCAGCTCGCCAAGACAGCCAGGAAACTAAACATAGAGAATATGTTCTCTAAATCTGTGGGTTGATATGCCTTTGGAAGCAAAGATTTTCTTGCATGAAAATCAGCAAGAGTAAATGTAAATGTAAAACGGTTGACATTAACTTGGAGGCTGTAATGAGAATATCAACAAGTCATCCCACTCCTGATTTAAAAAAATGCAAGAAATTTTAGGATAGGGTACATTTATCTCTTTAAACTGATTCTAAATTTAAAAGTGTTTTCAGTTACAGATGACATGAATTTAGCCAATAAATAAATTGAACAAAACTGCCATTTTATTTAAATTATTGATTTTTATGGTACAATTTATACTTTTCTGAGTTAAAATTTTACTAATGAATGCAATCATTTAAAAAAAAGTTTCGGCCCTCCGGTATTCTTTGTTTCCTTAATGTGGCCCTTGTGCAAAAATAATTGCCCATTCCTATTCTACACCAGAAAACAACTACCCCCTTCCTCTTGTATCCGACGAACAGGTGTCAGGGTTTCATTGGAATCAGAGTATTACACTCGCCCGTCAATGCAACGGAACCGAAAACGTTTGACCTGGCGACATTTTCCCTTTCTTCTACGGTTTAATGCTTACATTCACATTACATACGCTGTTGGTGATGATGATCCACCATTGCAAGAACGCCGGGTGAGAAGGCCTACAATCCGTTGCCACACGATTGTCCTGGTACGATATGAAGTCATTATGACCGATAGTTTTAAAGTTAGAACGTTTTGAAATCACAAATTTTTGTATAATTTTTGTATTTAAACTATTTCTTATTTTTAAAAATATTTAACATTTTACTAATGCTATTCAGATTCTGGACATCAGTTTATTAAATAGATATATTAATTTTTTCGATCAATATATGGAACTTTAAATCGAATAAAAATAACATTTAATGTACTTTTAATAACATTTAAATAACATTTAATGCGCTTTCGCGCACACTTACACTCGCCTTCGCGCACACTTACACTCGCCTTCGCGCACACTCACACTCGTACACTCACACTCGCACACTCTCCCACACACGCACACTCTCCACTTTTCCTTGTGTACGTTACATTTAAGTTTGTCTTCGTACATTCACACGCACGCAAGCACACACGCACGCACGCGCACGCGCACACACACGCACGCACGCACACGCACACGCACGCACGCACACCACGCACGCACACGCACGCACACACACGCACGCACGCACACGCACACGCACACGCATTCGCACGCACGCGCACTCACACGCGCACGCACGCGCGCACACTTACACTCGCTTTCGCGCACACTTACACTCGCTTTCGCGCACACTTACACTCGCCTTCGCGCACACTTACACTCGTACACTCCCACTCGCACACTCCCACTCGCGCACTCCCACTCGCGCACCATAAAAGTAATTTTATTATTTTATGAATATATGAAGTTTTTAAGAAATTATATCCACAAATATGTACTAAAAGGTCTACAACCATTCTTTTTATGCTATTGTTTGAGCTTCTGAGTATTTAAAGAAAATCACAAATTCTCAAATTTAAAAGCCACACTTTAGTTATTTCACAAAGTTATTTAACGGTAGCATTATAGTTAATTGACAATGAGCTTTCACTACACTTCTTTCTTTTTTGAATAATATTAAAAAATATAATTCTTTAAAAGGAAAACGTTTCTCTACATCAGTCGGAAGATATATTAAATGTTTAAAATAGTTTGCTTATTTGTGAAATTTAGAATTTAATTGCTTATATTTAATGAAAACCGATGTCTTTATTATGACCTTACTTGAAAGTCAAGATAAAAAATTCCGCTGATAATTTTTTAAGTAACGATAGAATTAACTTCAAACTAAGAAAAATATGACACACATTTTACTAAAATATTTATATAAGAGACTTTCATAACAATTAGTGTTTTGAGGTTAAATTTAATGAAAAGAAAATTACTTTGCTCTAATTAAATCATATATTTTTTTTATTAAAAAAGCTCTTTTTATGTTCTTGTTTATTCAATTAAAATTTATGTTCCTTATAATCTAAACTTCTTATCCTATTTTTAACTTTTTATTTAACTTGTCATTTACTTGTGATATATTCATATTTCTTAAAGAATAGCAATTACTAACAGTTTCTTACTTTAGAAAATCATTTATCAATTTTTAAAGACTTTCCTGTGGCCGCAGTAGCCGAGTGGTCTAGGCAAGTCATGAGTTCGATCCCAGTACCACTAAAGACCCACCGTGTAGGGGCGCGATGCACGTTAAATCTGTCGAGAGCTCAAACGTCCTCTCGTTGGTGTGGTGTGGTAGTTAGGAGAGGGGGTGCCAGCTCAGGTGTCGTCCGCATACCTTGACCATGGTTCAAAATTACGCGGACCGACCGTCGCCAAAAGCCCTCGTGTTGCTAAGCAGTGCGACGTTAATATTCACTCACTCACTTAAAGACTTTCCATCCTTTCGAGTGCGTCAAAGATCTGATTTATTTTTGATGTGTAACATCTTTCCTATCGGTTGCTGGATATTTGTAGGAGTGATTTCGTGAAAAGGGACGGAAATGTGTAACAGGAAGTTGATATTACACAAGGATCAAGGTGAAGATCTGTGATATAAAGAGTCACTACCTCTGTGATATAAAGAGTCACTTACCTCTGTGATATAAAGAGTCACTACCTCTGTGATATAAAGAGTCACTATCTTTGCGACAGAGTCACTATTTCTATAAAGAGTCAATATCTTCAAGAGTTCATTTACATTGAATTTCCATTCTTCAAGCCTACGTTGTTATGTGCGCACTAAATTTTTTTTTGTCATTACGAAAGTAGTTTTAATTGATGGCGGGTAACTCTTGCACTTTATTTTCTTATTTTATTTGCACGGTATTTAAAACGATTGCCACACACAAATTCTTTTGAAATTATTTTCGATGGGTATACAACATCACAGTACCTGATATCTGCAGCAAGGTTTGAGTTGATCAGAGTGCTGGAAAAAAGTTCCTGCTCCAGTAAGTCATTTTGAATGGCATGATTAAAGTCTTCGGCGCCATCGGTGGCAACACAGGCTTCAACTCTAGATGGTGGAACAATTTAATCAGTTGTTATTCCTGTGCAAGCATTATTTTTATGTTTGAAAGTTTATCTTTTGCAGTGTTCCGAGAAAAAGAATATATCCAATTGAATAAAGTGGTTAAAGTGTAGTATAGGGGGGGGGGGTCAATTTCTTGGCGATGTCAATTTCTTTTGGCGACCAAAATCTATTACCAAGCTACTTTACTTAGCAAAAAATGTTCGAAAGCCACAATGAATTTGTTATCTCACCATAATATCCATATAAAAATTGCCAAATCCAAAGACCCCTATACTACACTTTAACCAATAAAACATGTAAGATATGTCGCAGTAATACATCACTTGCAGAATGTTGACGATTCAAAGAAGCATGACAGAAAAAGCACCAAACAACGATTCTGTCAATAACTTATTTACCAAAGGCTTATGTTTTGCAGTTGCATTTTTACAGTGCTCCAGGAAGAGAATATATCCAATGAAATAAAGCATGTGAGACATGTCGCCGTAATGCATCACTTAAAGAACATTGATGAATCAAAGCAGCATGACAGAAAACGCACGAATCAACGATTCCATCATTGTCGATGACTTATCAAAAACTTATGTTTTTTCAAAAAGATAACGCAGTAAAGAAATTACACAACTTCACCTTATTTCCTAAGACAGTAAACTGAAAACTTTTTCAAGTTAACAATACAATTAAAATAATCGCGGCTTTTGTTGCGATTTTATATTCGCTGTAACAGTAAATACGTTGTTGTTTGCTTTGTTAAAAGTACTTAATTAGAGGGATAATAATGATGTTCTAACAATGAAAACTTATATTGAAATAAACCTAGTAGAATGTTTTTCAAAATAAAAATATATAACCCTCTTTTTTATTCTCTCTAATTATATTTTAGTGTAATATTTAAATTTTTTTAGAAATATATAAAGTTTATTTTTTTATTAAAATCAAGTAAACATAATCAGTGGTTTCTTAAATATCATAATGTTATGTAATATTTTGTTGGAATACTAAAGTTAAAAATTATTTAAAACAAATAATTCAAGCCAATTTATCTTAAAAAAATAAGCTCAAAAGGGAAATTATATCATTTACATTAATTGAAGTAAAAAAAAAATATCTGTGTGCGTGTGAGTAAAAAATATAAATTAAGCTTAGAGAGAGAGAGAGAGAGAACTGATCAGACTATCAAGAAGAGCGCAAAGGTATTATTAAGAGATAAAAAACGAAAATCAGTGTAAGTTAAAAATTTTCTAGAATAAAGATAAATCAAACCAAGTTTTCTTGGGATTTCTAGAAGAAGTGAAAAAAGGTGAGTTACCATCAATTTACATCAAAAGTTCAAATGCAGTATCTGCAAGCTTACGGACCGTGTTGCCAAATCTAAAATACCACTGTAATAAATACTTACAATATACATTTTTAACAATTTTTATTAAAAAAAATGATTGTAGTTTGCCACAAATAACAAACGGGAATAAGTAGAATGAAAAGTAGTTATAATACAGATAATGAAATTAGGTAAAGATCCCTTAAAAACTTCATGAGGGATAATGCATCGCAACTAGAGAGCTGTGACGTAATAGGGCAGCATATCATCAGCATAAAGAACAATCGGATCAGAATTCAGTTAAAAAAAAAAACTAAGGTAAATTTCAAAAAAATTCTTCAAGGTAAAAACCATTTCGCCTCATATTTTCAAGTTATCTAATATTACACAACCGAGTTTTTCCGTTTTGTGCTATACACGGCTCGCACGCACACATTTTTTTATTTTTCTAGATTTTTTTACCACTAGTTCTCAATTCAAAGTTCAAAAAACGGATTAATTTAAATAAACATAATAGCTATAAAAAGATTAAGCTAAAAAAACATAAATCATGTTAAAATTGTAGTCTGCCGTTATTCCAAAATAATCACATTAAAATATGAATCTTAGAAGTATGGTGCTGACTTTAAAGTAAAAAATACATTTTCCGTCTAAAAGAATTCTACTTTTTCTTTGTAAAGTTAATGCTATGTTTAATGTTAATTCGATGCTATAAAAAGTGTTTTAAGAAAACAGAAAAAAGCAATAGATAACACAAGACTGCGGTAGTTTACTTTTAAAAAAAAGCCCTCAAAAGCTTCAGAAACCCACGGGAGGTATAAGAGATTTGAATTCAATCCCTTCTACGATGGATAGTATAGCGCAGGGGTTGGCAACCTTTTAGCTGTGGCATGCCAAACCAATCTACTTGTATGATTCAGCTTGCCACACAATAAGACATTTATGAAACAATTCGATTCCCGTGATAATACATGCAGAATTAGATAATGGAGGTCAATAATTTAGATTTACAGTTTTTTAATATATTAATTTTGATTCATTTAAAGATATTTTTAACATAAAAATAAACAGCATAAAATATAACTATTCCTTCAACAAAAATAAAAAGAAATTGTACATAAAAATATATTTTAAACATATTTATTAAAATAAGAAATAAACAACGTAAAAATATTTCCCTTCACTACAGTTAAATAAAAAGCTAAATAAAAAATTTAATACAAACCTAATGCTTGCACCTCTCTACTTTCATATCACAAAATCAAGAGTATAATGTGACTTTCAATTTAGTCTGAGCATTCAGTTGTTAAGTACTTCTCTGCGGATTCGAAATACTTTTCATGTGATAAAATATTTGATCACTTAGATAAGTAGAACCAAAAACGAAAGCAGAGAGTACATGCAATTTTCTCTCTTCAAACAATTAAATTTCTCCAGTTAACATTAAAATAGTTTACAAAATAGTCATAAATTTATGGATTTATCTATAAAGTTATCTTTCAGGTTTTTCTTGATTCCGTAAATGTCTATAATTCTGAAGATGATTATCAAACAAGGTTCATTACAAATTCATCAACTTCCATTCACTCAAAAATTGACAAATTTGTAAAGTAGTGTAGAGTGTCAATGAGAATTGATCCGCGTGCACACATGTGGCACGCGTGCCATAGGTTGCCGACCCCTGGTATAGCGTTTACTTCATTATTAAAGGCAATACCTCATTTTTTTACAAAAATATACAACGAAATACAATTAACAGACTAGTAGGGATTTTTATTAGCAATTTTTTTCGACAGGAGAAGCATTTAACTAAAGTCTTTTGTAAAGCTAAGTTGCTAAACATTCTTATGTAATCAGTCTTCAAATTCACTGTAGGGGGAGGGACACTGTAGTGTGCAAGTTGATGAGTGCGGCAAGATAAAATATAGCAAAGTTTAAATCCATATTAAAGAGTATGTAGAACACTTGATTTATACTAACTTCTTTATTTCTAGGTATGAAAAATTTGTACAGTGAAGCCGCTGTTACCATTTCGATATTTGTAGCAAGTTACTCGTGTTTTTTATGTCTGATATATTGTAATTTCCAAAACTTTCAGTGTAAGATCTCGTGGTCTAACGGATTAGAGCGGATTATTCTTTGCTATATACAGGACTACCTTAGACAACATGCTATTCACAATCACTATTTATTCTTATTTTTATTATATTGTTAATCTTACCATAAAAATCAAAATCTTTTAACATTGCCGGTTGAGGCAAGTGTATTGAGGAAAATTGATAATAGAACTAGCAGTGCGCGGGGAATTGGCCGAATGTTGGATAAACCTGTTGGCACACGGCATATAATCATCT
Organism: Trichonephila clavata; assembly: GCA_019973975.1. Taxonomy (NCBI): domain Eukaryota; kingdom Metazoa; phylum Arthropoda; class Arachnida; order Araneae; family Nephilidae; genus Trichonephila; species Trichonephila clavata. The sequence goes on from BMAO01020556.1 coordinate 87,702, forward strand.
TACTTTTTTCACTGTTATCCATACAAAATAATTCTTCTGCAGGAGTTGCTACCAGCTGATCTGGAAACAGGCGAACTGTTAGTACTACTATTTCTTGGAAGAAAGTGAAAAATGCTTGCCCATAAAACATTATATGATCTGACGAAGCCCCTTTCTTATTGAAGGCTCTGTAATTACGAATAAAGGCAAGATATGGGCTATCATGGACACGTTCTCGCAGCACAGTGGCATTACCTCTTCATTCAGAAAATGTTAATGTGCGATGTTGAATAACGGTACCTGGCATCTTTGGTCTGTTCTACTTCCCACTTGTGGGACCTGTTGCCGGCACCGTTACTGACAAGCGGTATGAAACCATTTTGATTAAGCAGCTCCTTCTGGCACTTCAGCAGTGTCAGTGTTTGGATGACACAATATTCATGCAAGATGGCGCTCTACCACACATTACTATTTCAATGAAACGACTAATGGTCACTCTTTTTGGAAATGATACAATTTTACGCTTCCATTTTCCAACAGCTTGGCAGTCACGCTTCACCGACTTCAATCCCTGTGGTTTCTAGCTTTGGGGATGTCTGAAGAATGTTGCGGACTCAAATATGACCGACTTGTTGGCAAAATATAACTTCCGAACGGTTGTGGAACATGTCGTTTTACGCTTCTAATTAATAATGGAACGTGGTGGAGGACATATCGAACATTTATGCGTAAATCAACTGTACCGTGTTTGTATCAAGAAACTACTTTTTATCTCCTGTTAATATCATTGCTTTCACTGTAAAAACGTATTTTCTTGTTTTTTCTCTTATAAGTTGTAAAATTAATTTGCAATTGATAAAGAGAGAAACCTTGTAATTAATTCTCTCTGTTTCTTTTTCTCTCTCTCTTTTTCTCTCTCGTTCTTATGTCATTATCTCTTTATATAGCTGCCTCTCTATGTATATATATATCAATATATTTTTCTCTACATTTCTATATATTTTTTCTATCTCTTTCTATCTATAAACTGTATTTACTCGAATCCAAACCGCACTACTTTGCCGGTGTTAATGCTACTGAAAATCGGGTACAGCTTAGAATCGAAGGCAAGACAGTTGTTGGATGGAGGAAATTGAGTTTCGGGATCTCTTTCAAAAGGAAAAAATGTAACCGACCGTCCATTCTGGTCACTTGTATCAATGACTTATCCCATTCCGCAGTTTATCTGCAGTATTCAATCTATTCTAAACATTGCTGTCTGCTCGTATTTAGGAATTTTTTTTGTATATGCTTTCTTTTAATCGTATGAACATCTAAAATATCGGTAATAGTGTTAAGATGAGTTCACTATGATGCAAATATGATACGGAAGGCATTTTTATACACAGAAAAAAAAACGAAAAAAAAAAAAAAACCCGGAATCACAGCAGCGACCATCGAAAATTTGACACGGATGAAATGAATATACACAGAATAATATAATTTTTGCTTACAAATGTTCAGCAGTCTTTACTGATTCTTCTATAATACGTTCTTTTTAAAAAGAATGTTACATAACAAATGCAATGGATAGCACGGAAGACGACATCGTTTGGGAAAATGGCGAAGTCGGCAGCAATTCCTAAGTCAGCTGTGAGAATGGGAGTGACGAATCCTTTTCGAATAATGATACTGACGCGGTTGGAGTAAATATAGGTTCACGTATGTATTTGAATGCTTTTAATGCTGGTAAAAAAAATTATTAACTTCTTATTATTTCTCATTAAAATTTTAAAATTCCTAAGAATTGGATATTGATGAACCTTTAAAAAATTGTAGATAATTGAGGGTGTGACTTATTTATATAGAATTGATGAAAACATTTTTTCACAAAAATGTTTTGAGAATTCGGGGTGCGGCTTAGAATCGATGGGGGCTTAAATTCGAGTAAATATGGAATATCTCTCTCACAAAAATACACGTATATAAAACTGTAGCAACGTTGAGATCATAAATACCTTTTAAACTAAAGCATTTAATAATAAATATCGGCTTATCTTTTGACTAATGAGTAATTATTATGCTTAACTGGTCTTTTATCTAAAAGGTCGTTTCCTTAATTGCTTAATTCTTTCACTTATGCTTTTAAAGTCTGGGATTTTAAAGTTATGACCTTAAATGTATATTGTATAGAATATATGAGTTGTAGAAAAGTGAAAAATTCTTTCCGGTATTATAAAAGAAAATTTTTTTATAACATGTGAAACTGAACTGAGAAATGGAGGGAAAAAAAATGGAAAACTGAAATTGAGAAAAAAAAAGCAATTATATAATCATTGAATTAGCGTGCTTACATACAGTGTAAAAAATATTCCTTGGCTATACAGAATTTAAGTCACACATTATTGAGAAACATCTTACACAATACACTTCAGCAAAAAGTTCTATAAGTTACCTTTTGAATTTGAATTTTTATATGAAGTTTTAATTCATTTAAACGAAGGACTCAATTTCTTTTTACATCTTTTTAAATTTGAATTTAGATGTTAAGTATTATGATTTTAAGTTAGTCCCTTGCTTTTTCCGCAACGCTGTAATAAACTAAATAGCCTTTATAGAATATATTTTTACTTTTTGTTTGGATGGAATTAAATTCTTCTATTCGAAATGAATTTCATTATTATTCAAATTGTATATATATTATTTTATTCGAATTGTATTTCTATTATTTAATGTGCTATGTATGTTCAGTTATACACGATACTTCATTTCTATTCAATTATTATTATTATGCTCAATTTGTATTTCATACGTATTTTCTATGTAATAGTTAGTTTTTCTGTCATGTCTTTTACCAACGCCATCTATTGTATTTATCTTAGCGCGATGGCAACAAGTTTTGCTTCGACTTGTTTGTGTAATATGATATGAATGGAATGCTCAGTTCCTGTACTGTTCCTCACTAAGAGAGGTTCTCACCACACAAAGCTGCTGGCATTTGTCTATATCTCTTAAACGCAAAATTAAAGTTAAGTTTTTTAAAAGCAAGGGTCATATTCATTAGTCCCGTGTGGTGAACACTTTTATTTTTACTTTAAAAAAGATATCAGCCCATTAGATGTCATGTTATTTATCATTTTTCCTAAAATTTCCTTTTAAATAAAATGCATTAATGCAGCGAGCATAATGCATCAACCAAAAATTTAAAATAGAAATGAACTCAAGGCAGCCACATTGAACAACTAATATTCGAATTTGGACCAAATTATTTTTCATGCTATACCATAATTTATAATTAAAAAATGGGAATTGATTCAATAATGCACATAATTTAATCGTTTCGGGTTTTAACAACCTTTTATGGAACGGAATTTTTGAACTCGATTTTTACCTAATTTAAAAGGTCAGATTAATTCGAAATTTTGCTCACTTGTTCAGGACCGTTGACAATACAATAATTTGATAATTTTGTTCCATTGTCCCGATCAGAATCATCAGGATTAACGATTTACCATTTTAAAATCCCGTCCCGCATCTGGCGACTAATTTAAAATCCCCTTTCTAGATTTGGCGACCAATTCAAGTTTTGGCGACAAAAAGATTAAGTTACCACTTAGTTCGATTAACTATAACAGGGTGTATTTTAGTTTTTTTTTAAAAAACCATAATTTATTATACTCTAGCCATGAGACGCATTATGAATGTATTAAGGATATTGTACTTTAAGAAAATTTGCACTCCCAAAAATCTAAGAACAAAATTAGGCAGCATACCATATAACTTTTGTTGTTAGAAGAAACATTTGTATTTCTAAGAATGAAAGGTAAAAGGAGTAAAGTTATGTTTCGGAAAATTCTATTGAACTTCTTTGAATGTATTTCTTTTAAGAATTGATCTTTCCCTGTAGGGGATGAATTGTTTAAGCTGTCATTTCTAAAACAAAAACTGAAAACAGATATTCAGAAATTGCTTCAGAAAAAGTTTTGATTTTCGTAAAGTTTCAATTTCGACTCGCGAAATTAGCAAGAAAATTATGATGTCCAATATATTATGATTTCCCAAATTTTTTTTTCATACTGTATACATTTCTATTATTTTCAGTTCGAGTTAAGATATGACAAAATTTCTTAAGTGTATTTTCAGAAATGTTTTAAGAAAATCGCTTTCAAAATATTATTTAACATTTTTTGGAGTTATTAAAATGTTAACAGAATTTATAAAATGCAGCATTTGCACCTATTTAGTTTTTTTTATTTGTGTTATTAAATTTCTATTTAAATATTTTAAAAAATGAAGTAAATATTTTTAAACTTGAGAGTGATTACAAATAATATTTTTTTAAAAAATATGCGAATTAGTGTGTCAATTAAATGTGCTGAAATTGTCATTTGAGTTCAAAAACACATTTCTTATTCATTTCATCGTTTTAAAATTGAAATAATTAGCTTTCTAATTCAGTCTTTTTGTGCGATAATTAGTACAAAATTTATAGATACTTAAAACATTTCTACATCTGCAATATCTTTTTATGCAGTTTAAATGCATTTTTCTCAAAACTGCATTTTTGTGAAAATGATGACATCTCTTGAACAAAAAATATTTACATGAAACTTCAAACAAATGATGTCTAAGGAATGAACAAAAACTATTTGAAACCAATAAGAAATTATGAATTAATTAAATATTATACATACAAGAGAAAGGCAAAATATTCTGATTTTGAAAAACCAAAAATAACACCAATAGGTTGGCTGGCCAGAAAACTTTGTTTAAACCTGCATTCCTAGTTCCTAAGGCTGGGAGTTTGCTATTAGTATTTCTGTGGCTAAATCTTTTCTATTATGACGATAGTTATCTTAGGTATATAACTAGTTTTAGTATATTTTTGAAATATATATATATATATATATATATATGCAGGGTTATTAAGAAATAAGTTGCTCAATTCAGAGGGATCTAGAATCCGTCCTATAGGTTCAAATGAAGTAAAATTTTAACAGCAGATAATTCAAATGATGCACTTCCCATTTATTAAATAAAAATTAGTACAAATTTTCACCGGTAGGTGGTGCTGTAATACACATAGCTTTACTTAATATGTTTTAAAAAGATGCGTCAAAAATATAAAGTAACATTAATGAAACAAATGATACTTATTTGCATGTATTCAAAAACAGAAACAGCATTTGTGTTTTAGCTCATGCCTATTGGCATTATTCTTTGGATAAAAGAAAGGCGGATTCTGCTTGAGAAGTATTGTTTCTCTGCATGTTCATCATGCCAAAGTTGAAAGAAAAGAATGATATTGTTAAAAATGTTCTACCAGAACCAGAACTCCGAGTCTTCTGTTTAGCCCAACACATGCAACTTCTTCCTTGGCCTGCTTATTCACTGGATATGTCGCCTATCGAACACATGTGGGATTTGATTGGTTGGCGTTTCTCTCGTAATCCGCTACCTGCAGCTTCAAAAGACGAACTTTGCCGCGCATACAAACAATTGTGAATTCTATTCCACAAGTAGATATTCAAAATCTGTTTGACTCCAAGCCATGTCGTATAGCAGCTCTTATTGCAGCGCGTGTCGGCTACACCAAGTACTGGTTTCGGACACTTAATATTGATTTTTTGCTTTGAAAATTTCGTCATTTATTTGTAGTAATACAAGTCGTTTGTGCATTAAATTTCATTTAATTCAGATGATTCCTTTACGGTGTTGCAGTTTTTACAAACAACAGTTCATATCTATCTAATATATAACCTGGAAAATGTGCTTCTGGAGAAAATATAATCTTTAAGGAAATAAGTGCACACATACATATCAGAATTGTAACATTGTGAAATGTTGACAACAAAACCCAATATTGTCTTAACATTTTAATATACCCCTATTGAAAATAAAAATATTTTTCAATCGAAGCCAATACCCTGCAGATAGTTTGCACAATCTTAAACGGATTATATTTTGAAATGAGAAATTCTTCTTTTTATCCTATGAAAGATACATTTATACAATAGTAATTTCAAATCAAATCGTGAATAGATAACATGAACTGAAGTTCTCTATTTTGCATTGAATTTTTTTCCAAAAAATATGTTAGAAGGCATCACAAAATGAGAAAAGAATAATAAGATTTGCTTTTGGAAAATTGATTTAAAAGTCTTATTCTGAAAGAATTTTTCAAACTAGGAAATGCAGAGGATATCTCATTAGATACATTCATACAATTGACTAAGACTATACTATGGAAGATGTGACTTAGTTTGAAAAAGCAGTTCTTATGACAAATCTATCTTTTTGAATTCAATTTGTTGGGATTATAGAGATATAGAAGTGAAATTTGTATGTAGAATACTGCAGAATAATATTTATGATACAATTTGAAAAAAAAAAATTGGAATATCCTTATTTTGGAATAGAGGATACATACGCAATGTGTGTATGCTAAAAATATAAGTAACTTTTACTGATTTCATTTATTTAATTTTTTGTTGCTTCTAGAATAACTGAATAACTATTTGAAAAACAAGAGAATGCTGAATTTAGAAAAGATATTTATGTTTAGGATACTATACTACAAAGTTTTGCATGAAATTTAATAAGAAATAGTTTTGTTTTCTTTAGTACAATGAGAAAAATACACCTAGGTTTGTAAGTGTATAATACACACACGTATATATTTTTAAAAATTTTTTGTTAGTTCTCGGATAACTGAAATCTGCTTGGAAAACGGAGAAATGTTTAATTTTCATATTTTTGAATAGTGAAGACAACTAAATTTTTATGTAAATCAAATAAAAAATCTTCAGCGTAAGATACTAAGGCTTAAGGCCATATCATGTTTGGATGAAAAAGAAGCCATTTTCAATACAAGCAAGTTCGTGAAGCAAATGTCTTAATTTTCGTTGTCTTCTTACTACTTTTTGTTTTGATTTTAAAAATAAATATGTTTAAAGTATGAAATTCAATAAGAATGATTTAGAAAATTAACTATGGGAAAGGGTTATGTTAGGAAAAAATTAAAAAGGTAATAAAATATTCGAGACCAATCGTTAACTTATTGACATGATTAAATTTATGTAAGATAATTTTGATTTTCCAATTTGTCTAGAACATATGAAAGTATTTATAATAGAAATTTAAAAACGCATATGTCTAGAACAGTGATACTCAATTTGGGGCCCGTGGGTGACATGTGACCCGGTGACCTTTTTTGAGTAGCCCGCTGATGGCCCATTGCACTAAGAAATTCAATTACTTAAGAACAATGTACTAAAAATTTAGAGGGAAATTCTATCAATGAAGCAATCAAATCCATCAATTTTTCTATCAATTTGTTTTGATAGTAGAATGTCAATTAGAGGCTTGGTCAGGTATGAAAGAAAATCAAAAACCTACTCTTATATCACTCAGTGAAAATACATTAAAGTAAATATTTTTTTGTGTGTCTTTGATGTTTATATAGTATTAAAATAAAACCCGAAAATAAGAGTTTTTGTGTTTTGATCAATTTTATTTTGTCCAATGTTGTTTGGGTCTTGCAGTGTTTTTTCCCATTTATCCTCATGTTGCAGCCCGCGTACAATATCTATCATATAAAAGTGGCATGATGGGAAAAAAGGTTAAGTACCCATGTTCTAGAAGATATACAAGTAATAAAAAGCGTATATATATATGAAATTTCTGATATTAATAGTTTAATTTTAAAAGCTTAAACTTTGTCTTATCCTTATAAAACACTGATAAAAAAAATATTTATTTAACATGTATTTATTTAACGCACAAAAAAATATTTATAAAATATTCAAGAACTCTTAAGTATTTACAATGCTTTAGTGTTTGTTTCTCATATACATTTGAATTACTCCTTTTTATAATAGATTTTAACCCGAGAGAGGCATCGCACTCGATACTAACATTTATGTTCGTTCGGAGTGGCTGAGTCATCCCAATATTTTTTTTTATAATTATTTTTGTTGTACGCGATAAAAATAGTTTTTCCAGTGAATAATTTTTTTGAGAGAAAGTATACTTACCTACTTTTAAGGACTTTTCAATTTTTCTTAGATAATTTGAGAAATAAATTCATTGAAACTGAACTAAAAGGTTTCAAATGTGATTTACTTTATTAAAGGACCCAAATCACAGACACTTTTTGATAGCCTTTCAGGAATGATATTGCAGGCAAAACTGTCATATTTTGTTCAAGTTATTGTAATTTTACTTTCCTTTGATGATCGACAAATAGCATGTTGAATTCTTTTTCTTGCTTTATCTTTTTGGGTGGGATCAGTGGGTTTTGGGGTACACTTGTGGCTTTATATTTTTTGATGGAGTTTCTTGGGTAGCATTTGAAAACTTTCCTTTCAATTCAAACGTTTCATGTGTTCCTTGCTTTTCTCAAATTTACTTTCGCTATCATGATTAATACTCATTATTTGATCAGAATCTTCCTTTGTTTCATCTGTCTTAACTTCATCCAATAGAGATCGCAGATACTCATTTCTTTTATTTAAACCTGTTCATTTACATTTATAAGCCATAATGAGTCTCAAAACACATAAAAAACACTAAGTCATTTACAGGGGGAAGATACAACCTATTCATAGTCAAACTTTAGAACAAAAGTGTTCGCGTAGAGAACTCAGTCACCCCAAGTACTTAAGATTGTGTGAAAAAACATTTATTCTGAAAAAAGAGGGAACCATAAGAAATATACTTTTTAGTTCCCATAAAGACTGTCAGATAGGAGGATATTGACAAGGTCAATGATAACAAATAAATTGTTTTCCCAGAATTACGGATTTCGTAAGCCTGGGATGACTCTGTTCCCGGCGTGACCGCTCTAGGGTTAATCATGGACCATTTTAGTTTTAAGGGTGGTCCCCAAAAAGGGAAACAGCAGGTAATTACTTATCTTCCTTCAAAGAATTCAAGTCCAAGAAAGGTCAAAAAGTTTAGACAGAAAGGAGAATTGGTTGAATTCCATAGTTCTGCAAAAATGTAATGACCATACTCCAGGTTTCGGCGACAGAAATACGTGCAAAATAAAACACGCTTGTAACATGTAGACTGACATGTAGAATCCAAGAAGAATTTTAGCAGTTGACTCTTTCAGGCGAAATTATGTCTTCTACATTTCAGACACACCTAATTCTATCTCTGACCTCAATTTAGAGTAGAGATCTTTTTTCAAACTAAAATAGTGCCAAATTTATGTAAAATTATAGTTTTAATATAAATGTTAACTTTAGTTTAATATTTTACATAAACTTCAGTTTAATTTAAAATATGAACTACTTAAAGCACTTTACTTAATTATTTTACTAGTTATCTATGTCCATAAAAATCAATTACTTTTGGTAATTGAAACTACTAAATGCTTTTTCTTTAGTATCAAAAGCCCATGCGTGGTTCGTCTCAAATACTCAGAAAATATAATTACAAGCTACATTTGAATTATACGAGCCATTTTTAATATAAGAATAGACCCCTTTTGAGACAAAAATGGATGTTATCACAATGAAAAATCATTGAAAAAGTATTTTCCTCAATTAAAAGATGCTGTAGATCAGCAATTCTCAACCGCTGGTCCGGCGGACCACCAGCGGTCCGCGGAGAAATCTTACCGGTCCGCGGACAATTTCTTCTATTCGCGAAAAAAATTTACTTATCAAAAAAAAAAATAATAATAAGAACTAAATTTTAATTTATTAAATTACGAAATACAAATATATCTTGAACTATTTATAATTCTATGTAATTTATGGTTAGTACTGCACTGAAGAAAAATTCCCGAAATGCTGACAAAAGTGCGCGAGAGCGCGGCGCGTAAACCCCTCTGTTGGCGACAGACACTTAAGCCGGGGTTATAATAGTATATAGATCACAGCTTATTTGTGTTCGGTGGATCACAGAACACGGAAGCGTTGATTGAAGGAGTTCTTACAGAAGGTTAATAGATTTGATGTGTGATCTGGTACAGTTTTATCGTTGTATAGTCTGGGTGTTTTTAAGTTATTGTTAAACGAAACATTGTTATAATAATTATATATCTGTTTAACTGGATTGGACCAATATAACAGTAAGTTTATTGATTATTTATATACTTGTATGTATGTATGTATGTATGTAGGCGCTAATAAAAAAATATTTTTTAACCCTTAGTAAGATGAACCGTAAACAAGGCACGCTATTCAATTTTTTGAATACCAGTTCAATGTCTCAAAAAAATGACGACAAAACAGGAATAGTACCAGGAAAAAAGAGAAAACCATTTATCAGACACTACAACCACGAATATATAAAATATGGTTTTATTCTTTGGCCCAATTCTACGGAAGAAGATATACGTCCGATGTGTATCATTTGCCATGAAGTTTTAGTAAATGATGCTATGAAACCAGCGAAAATGTTACGACATTTGAAGGCTAAACATTCCGAGCTGGAAAAAAAGCCGCGTGAATATTTTGAGCGTAGAAAACAAGAATTAGGATTACAAACAAAAACATTTAAACAAAATTTTATTCACAACAAGTCATTATTAAAATGTTCGTACCTAGTTGCCCTTCGGATTGCTAAAACAAGAAAATCCTTTACTACTGGGGAAAATTTAATAAAACCAGTTTTAATAGACGTCTGTTTAGAAATGTTTGGACTCTCTGCTGTTGATAAAATCAAATCGATTCCCTTATCTAATGATACTATAAGAAGAAGAATTGAAAAATTATCAGAGAATGTGGAATACCAATTAATACAAAAGATAAAGGAATCAACACTTTTTGCAATACAAATCGACGAATCATGCGATATTTCTAAAAAGGCCATATTAATTTGCTATGTTAGATATATTGATTTTACTTTGGAAGAAATAAAAGAAGAATTCTTGTGTTGTATAGAATTGGTTTCATATACAACAAGTGATGAGATTTTTAAAGCACTTAATTCTTATGTTATTAAACATTCTTTAGAATGGAAAAATTGCGTAGGTGTGTGTTCCGATGGGGCGGCTAGTATGGCTGGCAGACATTGTGGTGTTACTAAAAGAATTCAGCAAGCAGCTAATTCTGATTTATTAATTACCCACTGTATAATCCACAGACAACATTTAGCAGCGAAAAGTTTATATCCACAGAATTACATGAGGTTTTAGCGGAATCTATAAAAATTATTAATTTTATCAAAAAAAGCGATTTAAACAGTAGGTTATTCGCAATATTTTGTCAGGAGGTTGGTGCCAAACATGAGCAGTTATTATTGCATACAGAAGTTCGATGGCTCTCGCGGGGTAAGATTTTAACCAGGCTTTTTGAATTAAAGACGGAAGTAGAAATATTTTTAAGAGAAAAAAATAATCCTTTAAGTATGCATTTTTCTGATGTAGAATGGGTTGCAAAACTAGCATATTTAAGTGATATATTTTCATATATCAACGATTTAAATTTGAGTTTACAAGGAACTTCTACAAATGCGTTTCATTTATTTAATAAAATAGATGGATTTAAGAAAAAAATTAATTTTTGGGTGGATAAAGTAAATACCAATAATATTGATGTATTTAGTAATTATTTTGATTTTATTAATTTACAACAAGATTTAAACGTATCAAGATTAAATATAATCATTGGGCATCACTTACAATCTTTAAAAAATGGTTTCGAAAAATATTTCCCATCTGAAAATACCACGTGTGAAAGAAATGTGTGGATAACAAACCCCTTCATACCATATGAGAGTAGTAAGTTAAATTTAAGTGACAGAGAATATGAATCCCTCCTTGAGATTAGTACAGATATTATGTTAAAAGCTAGTTTTTCAACAATGTCCCTAGATAAATTTTGGATCAAATTGAAAAATGAATATCCATCTCTATACGAGAAAGCAATGAAAATGTTAGTCCCTTTCGCAACTACATATTTATGTGAAGCGGGATTTTCATCTATGACGGTAATAAAAAATAAATTTAGAAATCGTCTTTCGGTTATTTCGCCGCTCCGACTTAGCTTGACTAATTTAGAACCCACAATTGAAAAGTTGATTGAAGAAGAGCAGCCACAATCTTCTCATTAACAATAAATAACAATATAAAAATTGTAGATCTTTAATTTAGTGTAGTATCACATGTTGAATTATTTTGTTGTGTTCATATGCAATGATTTTGTGATTTTTTTTATAATTTCTGATATTTTTTGTTGTAATTTTTTTCAGGGGTTTGTTACTTATTAAAAATTATTATTACAAACAAACAATAAATTATGTTAAAATGGTTGAGGCTTTCGCGGCCGTTGTTTTGACTTGAAGTAGTTCTAGTCGGGCTTAAAGGCCGTCGTTGGTTGAAATTGCTTCCTCCCGTTCCGTGGGCACGTTGGCTAGCTTTTTCTGAGGTGCTTCTATGCCATCCAGTCTGCATCCAACCTTTGAGATGGAAACACCATAGAAAAAGCTAGCCACTCGTGCCAGCGAAACGTCAGGAAGCAATTTCAACCAACGACGGCCTTTAAGCCCGACTAGAACTACTTCAAGTCAATAAATTATGTTTTGTTTTACAAATTTTTTTGATTTAATTTTTTAGTAATCGTAAGAGTGATATTTTTGTTGTGTTTCTATGTCCATGAATTTGTGATTTTTTTTATAATTTTCTGTGATTTTCGTTAAAGTTTTGTTATATATATTATATGTATGTAATATAATTACATATATTTACATTTAAATATTAGTGTACGCAAATGATAATAAACATGTTCCAATTAACGTATTTAGTAGTTCTTTAATACCTAGTAAAATTTTGTTGTTAAAAAAATATCACCGGTCCGCGAATTTTTTTTACAAATTTTACCGGTCCGCGGGCCAAAAAAGGTTGAGAAACGCTGCTGTAGATGACTGAAAAATTGCATAATTTTACTAATTATTGTTACAATTTGTAAATGTTGCACATTTTTTGAACCAAAACGAGTTTTCCTTAAATTTTAACTTTTTTGAGTCTAATACTCGTTAATGAGCCAGACAGTAGGGCAATTATTTTAAATTGGGTTCATTACATAATGTTTGGTTGTAGGATATTTTCAGATTTGTTCTATAATTTCAAAGAATTCAGTTCAGTTAAGGATAAACAAATAGAATAAGTAGTTTTTTCAGAGAAAATTCCTAAGAAACAAGCATGTTAAAATAAAAATTAGGATACAAAAGAACCAACATTATTTTTTTGTAAATGCATACAAAAGATAATCTGTCTAGACATCAGAGTAAAAGAATAATTTAACAATGATGTTTCTAATCCTTGTTAAAGTCTATATATTTGAAACAATATATTTTTTTCAAACTGTGGATGCATATTTTAAAGTACGGAAACTATAAATGAGACTGTTCATATTTTTTCCAACATTTAAATACTGTTCCTTTTCATCATAAGCTCGCACAAAATAACAGTAAAATTCACGAAAAGTTTGATTTTAAACATTTTCTGAAACAATGTAGTGTTTTTAAATAAATGTAAGAATTACTGATATAATTTAATCGCATATTTTATTAATCTATCTATGTATCTATCTACACTGATGGGAAAAAATCCCAACACCAAGAAAGACTTATGTTAGATAAATGAAATTTGTGGGAGGTGTGTTTATACATATGAGAGATGACAGCTATTCAAATTTCGCGCTTAAGTGTGGCACTAGTTGCGCTACTCAGAACTTGCACAAATCAGGCTTAAATGCAGGTTGTAAAGTTCATAAGCATTATTTGTCTTAGAAATTTGGCGCATTGAGTTGATGTTGGCCAAAAATGCCTTTAGGAAGACGAAGAAGCCATTATCAACAGCTTGCCGAGCTTGAACGAGGTCGTGTAATAGGTCTACGAGAAGGGTTTTTTTCTTTCCGTGATATTGCACAAAAACTTAGCCGGAATGTATCTATTGTGCATGATTGTTGGGAGCAGTAGTCAAGGCATGGTACTGCCTCAAGAAGATCGTGTTCCAGGCGGCCACGTAGCACTACTGAGAGAAAAAAACCACCGTATTCCACGAACGGCTATATCACATCGTACTGCGTCTACGGCAGAACTCCGAGCTGCAATTGGTACTACAATGACACAACGAATTGTTGGAAATCTGTTACTTCATGGACAGCTTCTAGCCAAGTTCCCTGTAACGTGTATTCCACTGACTCCAAGCCATTGCCGTTTGCGACGCCAGTAGTGTCAAACCAGAGCTCATTGGTGGACGGAGTTTAGATATGTTGTGTTTTCTGACGAAAGCACGTTCTGCCTTGGTGCCTGTGGGGGCCGTGTGTTGGTCAGGAGGCCAGGGTAACGGCTGCAATCAGACTGTCTGTGGGCTGGACACACTGGGCCTAACGGGGAGTCAAGTTCTGGGCAGAAATTTCTTATGACAGCAGGAGTACTCTCGTGGTTATTCCAAAGACACTGACTGCAAATTTGTACGTCTGTCTGGTAATCTAACCTTTTGTACCTCCATTCATGAACAGAATTCAAGAGGGATTTTTTCGACAGGATAACGCTCACCCTCACACCACTGTTGTAATGCAACGTGCTCTACAGAATTTTGACATGTTACATTGACCTGCGAGATCACCAGATCCTTTTCCAATTGAGCACATATGAGATATAATTGGGTGACAACTACAGCATCATCCACAACCAGCACTGACCGTCCCAAAATCGACACAACAAGTACCACAAGCATGGTATTCCATACCATAAAGTGACATTCGCACCCGTATGATACAATGCATGCACGCATGCATTTAAAATCTTGGAGATTACACCGGCTTTTAAAATAACAGCCTTTCAGGTCTGAAGTGTAATTTTTAAGCTTAAATTAACCTGTAATTTTGAAAATTTAATCAATTAAACACGTGAACTGGACAATTGCGTTGTCAAAAATTCATTATTCTACAATAAACTGTTCTTGGGGTTGAGATTTTTCCCCGCTTCAGTTTATCTACCTGTCTTTACTCATTGCGTGATACCCGAAAATAACAGACAAATTTGGTATGCGTGCATCTTTTGGTTTTTTTTTTTTTTGCAAACAAACTTTTGTTAGGCAAAGAAGTATGCGCAGAGTGAAATTTGTATAAAATGGGTTTGAATTGTTTGGAAAACGAGAATCTTATAGATAAATTTCTCGTTTTGCATTTATTAGATCTACGTACTTGAAATTTAGCAAAAATATTTATTTTGTTGAGTAGAGATCCCCTTCAAATGGGTTTTGAAGAAATCAATTTTGGGGAGGGTGTTATGAGACCCTACAGGATAGTTATGCTGCCATTTTAAAAATCCAAATCCTGTCCTTTTTAAATTAAGAGATTCGGGTTGCAAGAATGTTTTTCAGTACAAGCGAAGGGTTGATGTCCGGAATTAATTATCAATAATTTATAAACAGTATATTGTCTAGCAACATTATGAAATACTCACCGAAGCTGCGAGTAACGGTTAGCACGCGCACACATACATATACACACATATATACACACATATACACACACATATGTACACACACACATAAACACATACATATACACACGCACATATACACACGCATATGTATACACGCACATACGTACACACCCATACACACATATATACACATACACACAAGCACACATACACATACATACACACATACACATACACACACATGCATACACACACAAAGATACATACACACATTCACATACACTCACACATAAACACTGGATTAAATATTACTTAACTAATTAGAATAATGATATTAAGATCAGTAAACTGATTTAGAAATACTACTTGAGGTTGGTTTCCCTTAAAATTCGTGAAGTAATAGGAATTTGGCTTAAATCATCTACAAACTGAAAAATAAATTCCATATAACAATACCCTATTTCAGTATAATAATCTGATATCAATAGCAAACAGAAAAACATCACATTTCATTTTGTGATACATTTCTGTTTGAATCAATTCATATTTTTGAATAAATTATCTTCATCATTTTGATAATAAAGAAATGTAGAATTGATTTCTGATAAGGTGTCCCATAAATTGCACCCAAACTCGGCATAGCCAGATTCCTTGTTGGGAATACATAAAATGTGCCGAAAGAGCTGTATCTATACCATACATGTTTTATAAGAAAAATACAGCAGATTATGAATGAATGATGATATATGATGGGGCTCTAGTGCATTTCTGAGCTCCTGTACGGAATTGGCTGGGTATGACATATTCCGGCCGCTGGATAGGATGTGTGACTCCAGTCGTTTGACTAAGACGATCGACAGATCTTACACTGTTGGATTTTTTTCCCTGTGGGACAGTCTCAAAGAATTGATGTATCAAGTTGTAGTGACTACACAAATGGACTTTGTCGCTCATCAGTACGCTGCTTGTACTTCAGTGGACCCCGTGTGGCTGCACGGTAAGCACTCATCCATTCCACGGCAAGCTCAGCCTGCCTCGATATGCCTGGAGGACTCTGAACACCTGCTGTCTTAAATATTTGCAAGTACTGTTGTTGATGTGTCTAATACGGTGTTTTTTTTTCTGACACCAGCTGTGATATAATACCTTGTTTTCGTATTTTTCTTGTGAAATGCTGATGGTACAGGTACAGTTCTTAGATCATTTTTTATGCACTCTTGACTAGGAATCTAGCTGTACAAAAAGTTTGGGTGCTGTATTTTTGACACACTGTACTGAAAAGAAAAATAAGTATTTATAAAATGTTTTGAAAATTAGAGATGGGGCATATATTTCAATTCAAGTAAGAGCTTATATGTATATCCTCTGTTACTTAATTAAGACTAAGGAAACCTACAGAAAACTTGAACTAGATAAAAAAATCCAGCGTAAATATAATATAAAATGTATAAGATACATATTTTATAAATACCGGATTAGAGAAATGATGAAAATAGTATTTGATTCGACAGTTTTTGTAAGTAATAATACATAATTCCGAAAGTAGTTATTTATTCTAAAATAGTTTTTAACACGTCGCCATAAGTTAAAAAAATATATGTAAATTCTTTTTTATGTTGCATATATTTCCGGCTAAATAAATTATTTGCAAATTTACATGATTTATTCCATTTCCGTAAAAAGCTAGCTTAAGAATCAGAAATGAAATTCAAGAAAGTTTTCAAGTTACCATTATTCTTTCATAACAGTTCCTCATATATTTTACTCAAGACCCTTTTTCTCGAAGTTTTTTAATGTATCTTTATTCAATTGATGATATAGAAATTTCTTTAAACAGAAACCTACATAAATAGATGTATGAATCTTTGTTACCGATCACAGATGTATGATATTTTGCTTAAAATAAATTGTTGGAAGATTTTGGAAACCTAGACGGATGTATTTCTTGCAGTCAAGATTTATTGATTCATATTTTATAGTTTCTAGAGAATACCCACATTTTTGTATAAATGTATATTCCAGGTGACCCCAAAACCCGTTTACATTTGAAAATTCAATAATTCATAGAATAATGCAAGTAGAGAAGTAAAAATTGACACCCATGCTTGAAATGACATGGGGTTTATTGAAACAAAAAAGTGCATAAAATGACCAATAAATGAGCTTTTTATGATAACAAAACCAATATTTAGGATTACTATTAATTTTTAGCAATGAACGATGCTTTTTATAACATTTTCAACTACGGGGCCGATCGTCTAAACTAGCGTTCTTCAACCTTTAACCTGCGGGCCACGAATAGCCCGCTAAAAGTATTTTGGAGGAACTTTATTTAAATTTGAGGTAGTTTCAAGAAAAAAATTGCCTTGTCTGTTTTTTCTGTTATTCTTCATATTTAACACACTTTATAGGTGCGCTTGATATTCATTCGAAATAAAAATTTCTTAAAAATAAATTTTTCAGAAATTTTGTCGTAACGTCTAATTCTAAATAAAAAAAAATCTGACTATGCATAAAATCTTAGAATTTTTCAGAAGAAAATAACATTTCTTCCATGAAAATCAGTTGTAGTCTTATAAAAGAAACCTCCCTTTCTCATTTAAATTTTCTGACTACATTATTTTTTGGCAGTCGTGTGGTCCGCGGATCATTGTAAAATTAATAAGGTGGTAAGTGGGTCATTGTGGATTTACTGATATGGTCCTCGAGGGTCAAAGATTGATCTCTAGTCTAAGCAACACCTAGCTTCGAACTTCATAATTATTTTTTTCACAGTTACACCTATCACAGAATCTTCAACGGTTCGAATATCCTTCTTAAGACGACAGGATGGTGAAGTTGCAATAACAAACTCTCCATTCTGAGAGCACAGCTTTAATAATAATGCCTTTTCTGGTAAAGTCAACGTGCCGCAAACGCACGCATGCACAAGCGTGGTAGCCCAGTGGTTGTGGTCACGAACTCGTGATCGGCGGGCCATGAGTTCGAGACTTAAAGCCGTTGAAGAGCCACCGTGTATAGTGGTTGATGGCCATTAAATCTGCTGAGGTTCAAAGTCCTCCCCTTAGCATGGTGCAGTTGTATGAAAAGGGAGTTTCCAGCTGAGGTCTCGTCTCTTGACCGAGGTTCAAAATTGCGAGATCCGTCACCAACAGCCCTCGTTTTCTTTATGGTAATTTCTCTCTTGCTCGAGCACGCACGCACTCTCTTATAAGAATATATTCAGAGCTCAAAACTAATCCTGTCCAAGTTATCCTTAGGTAGTGAGTATCCTCGCAAATTTTGTAAGACTATGGGGACAAAGTAGCCTACTGGTCAAGGTAACGGTCTCGCGGCCTACGTGTCACGAGTTCTAGCCTTGTACCGCTGAAGAACTGCCGTGCAGAGGAGACCGATGCACGCTACATATGTCGAGGCTCAAACATCCTTACGTGGCGTGATGTGGAAGTTAGGGGAGAGGGTGCCAGCCCAGGTGTCGTGCTCGTCACTTAACCTTAGTTCAAAATTACAAGGTTCGTCACCCAAAGCTCTCGTGTAGCTGAAAAATGCGACTTTAATGTTCACTCACTCACTCGAAGTAGGACTAAATAGGCTAGTTAAATCAATTTAATTATAGAAAATATCTCCCATTTTTCATGTGATAGGTAATCAAAAAAGAATTTCTGCAAATAATCATATAAAAATAAGAAAAAATATACATAAAAAGAATATATAAAAAGAAAGAAAATATATATTCCGAAACTAATCGAATATGGTGATTCTTTTATAAGCTTCTAGGGAAGGATTTAGAATAATGAAATAAAAAGGAATAGAAAACAAATCGAAAAACTCCAGCAAAATCAAAATTTCAACTTAATATCTTAAGTAACAAACAAATGTAGCAAAAATCGTTTAACACAAAACTAAGGGGACTGAAATGTTTTTCGTATTAAAGAATATTGCAAAAAAAAACATATTTTCAACAAAAATTAATTTAATTTTAATTTATTTGAATACATTTTATTTATATACATAAATACACTCATGTCCATAAATTAAGGATAATGAAGTTCAGGCAAAGAAAGAGACAGAAGCAAAACAAATTTGACTTATTTGTAAAGTCTATTTATTAAACAAAAGGTAAAGAGCAAAAATGATGCTATATGTTTGACATAATTAATAAAAATTGCGATTTTTACTCCCTGGAGCAAATTTCAAAAAAGAACCTATATACAAAAAACAGTAAAACATGGTTAGTATGATGGTTAATACGGAGTATGTCTCCCAGACGCTGCAATACAGGCCTTACAACGCCTACGCATGCTGAGTATCAAATTATCAATCTGATATCTTGGGGAATATTACACCATTCATCAAGCAATGCCCTCCGAAGTTCCGGTAGACAGGTGGGAGGGGGTTGACGGGCTGCAATTCTTCGGCCAAGCATATCCCACACATGCTCTATTGGATTCAAGTCCGGTGAGTATGCTGGCCAATCCATACGGGTGATATCCTCCGATTGAAGGCATTTGTCTACAATGTTTGCACGGTGAGGACGGACGTTGTCATCCATAAGCAGAAATTCAGCATCCATGGTGCCCCGAAACAAACATTCATGTTGTTTCAGAATGACATCCCGATAGATGCGGCCTGTCATCGTTACACTCTGAACATGCAGGTCAGTTCTGGAACTAAGAATAATTCCTCCCCAAACGAGCCATCCTGCACCACCGTAACGGTGTCGTTTAATGGTTGTTCTCTTGGTGGTAACGGGTACCTGGCGCTCTCCATATGAAAGTCCGGCGAGAATCAGACTACAAACTAAACCTGGACTCGTCGGAAAACATCACACAAAACCCCTGTTGCTGAGTCCACAATGCATGCTCTCTACTCCAGGTTAATCGCAGGCGACAGTGAGTTGCGGTAAGGGGAACACATCTGATAGGCCTACGAGCATATAGACCAATGTGCCCTAAGCGTCTGTACACGGTCTGCCTTGGAACTGTCGTACCGGTAGCTGAAGAGAGCTGACGAGATAGGTCTGATGCTGTGTTCCATCTGTTTCTTTTGGCAGTAACTGCCAAATACCGGTCCTCATTCGGCGTTGTAACTCGGGGGCGACCTGTGCTGTAACATCTACTCACATTACCATCATCTAGGAATCGTTGCCAAAGCCTGGAGATGACACTCTGGGCAATTCCAAGTTCCTCGGATACTTCCAGCTGGGTACGTCCTCATTCCAGTCGTCCGATAATTCTATCACGTAAAAAATCATCCAAATGCTTCCTTTGTGTCATAACTATGCGGTTATTGCACTGAAAGGCTTTTAAAGCGCTTGTGAACAATTTTACTTCTTTGCCACCATTCCTTATATACCCCTCTCTTACACTCTCGTCATTGTGACGTACTATCCGCGCCATCTGGTGGTTTCCTGTAATTTGCATATTCTTCTTCAAGATGTGTGTGATAATTCTACAGGTGAAATTTTTATTTTAGAGTTCAATTTCTGTGTGCTTCTGAATTATCCTTAATTTTTGGACATGAGTGTAAATGATATGGATGCATTTTATAAAAATCAATGAAAAGGTTTTTGAAAAGCAAAACATTTATTGAGTTTTTTCAAAATAATCTGGTATTTTTCTTTCCATTGTCTTTTTTAGCATCAAATTGTTGGATTTCTTCCATTTTGTTATTCATTTCACTATCGGAATGTGCGTCTAAATAATTGTGCATACTTTTCATGATGTTTCTCATTTCGAATGACGTGGGAATAGGAGTTGCATTATTCATTTCATTTTCGTCACCGGAATTTCCATCAATGATTTTTTTGAGCTTTGAACAAACTCCAAAATGTCTTTGTCTGCCATTATTGGGTCTGTGCCCATATTATCATCATCTAATGCAAATATTTCTTTCGATGATGCAGTACTACAGTCATTGGCGTAGCTAGTTTTGAGTGAGCCCTGTGTCAAAATGCCTTGGGTGTCCTTCTTAAGGGGCCCACTTAACATGTAACAATTTTTTTGCTTACATGTGTTGGGGCCCCGTATTATTGATACGCCTGATAAGGTGGTAGGTTCGCCCCAGACTACAGTCTAATAATGCAGAAACTTTCTCAAAGATTTCATTAAATGTCGGCTCATTTTTAATACCGAGAAGAGAAATCTTTTTATGTTAAGCAATTTTCGTTTCGTGTAAAGACAGAAAAATGCATGATAATACTTAGTATTCGACGGGACCCTTGTAATATTTTGTATTAAACGATATTTCGTCTTAAGCGTATTTCACTGTAGCATTGGGTTGAAAAAAGTGAACAAAAAATTATTTAGAATGCAGAAATTTTATCTCGATTTTATTCTTTTTTTAAATGGAAAGTAGTTCCTTTTAATGAGAATTATTTCTATAACATTATAAATAAAATTAATGTTCGCACAGAAAGAGAAATTTATATGTTAATGTAAAATAAGCCCGGACTACACCTCATTCACATAACAAGCATTAGTTCAAAATTCCAAAAAATGCGAAATAAAATAATCCTCAATATATTTAGTGAAATATATGATTTGAAATATAAATCTGGCAACATTTAAATGGAATATTTATTTTTCTCGGAAAAATAGCACAACGAAAAGAATAGAATTACTTTTGTCAATGAAGACTCTAAAAGACTTTCGATTTTTATTCTTATATTTATGGCACTATAAATCTTTTAAGTAATTAGAATGGACTTGGGAGGATATATATTTTTGAGATAAAAGATTATATTACTGATATATTTTAAGAATTTTATTCAAAAAAAATTTCTTATTGTTTACTAGTGTCATTGATTTGTACTTCTAATGCATAAATTATTGAAATTTTTTAAATGAATATTAATAATTAATCTTTGATTTATAGGACATTAGTAATGTTAAAAATTATATAAAATAAGTTTCCTTTGATTTTCTCAACGAAAGTACGGTAGTCTCGAAAACTCTGCTTAATGTGGACCGAAGGGTGGCTGAGTATATGAAAATGCCAAGCTGTCTAGAATGGGATTAAAAATAGTGTTTCTTCGGAAAATGTACTGGGCTTGTATGCTTTAGTTGCTTGAGAATACAACATAAAATAAACTGCCCAAATACTCTTAAGGTATCAGACTGGTTGCGACAACTTTTTTTTTTTTTTAAAAAAAAAAGAGAGATGGGTTTTTTTTGTTATTTTTAGATTTGGTTTAGAGCATTTTAAGAAAAATGTGCTAAAATTAAGAAGAGAAAAATATATTATTATTACTAAAATAGGAAAAATTGGTAAAAGTTGACAAAAAATAGCATAAATGCGGTCCATTCTGTACCAAAGGTTTATGAACAAATTTTCAATTTTTTCAATCTAATATGTTGCTATATTATTCAATTTTGAAATGACCTTCAGGATAAGAGATATTTTCTTTTTTACAAAAACTAGAGCACTTTATCTCGCTTACTATATGAAAGTACTTAAAAAGACAGTGATTATATTCACATAAGGGACTGTAAATTTTGTAATAAAACAGTGATTGAGGGTTTAAGCAATTCTAATTTTATACAGAACTTACAGAAAAAATTTCAGTTAATTATGTTCAAAACCTTTTGAGCATTCGCTAACCCCGTTTGATTATTTAAAATAAATCACATTTCGAGTAAAACGCGTTTTAAAGTATGACATCTTACTTAAAGTAATGGCATCTGCTTTTACTAAAACACTTGTATTTTTTGTTCTAGGGAACGGAAAATAATAAACTTGGTATTTATATAAAGCTAATAAGATGGCCCATAAAATAAAATCATTAAAAAAAATTTGTCAATTTTTGGCAAAATTCACAATTTTAGGGTAGTCGGATACAAACAAAGGAAAATGACGTACTTCATGAAGGCGTACAGCATTTACTAAATGAAAATATAACGGTACATGGCGAAGCGTATATGGGGCTTCCCTTTTAGGGAGGAACCTCTTGGTTGGAAGACTGACTAAACCTCTGACTGAAAGCAGGAGATCCAGGGCTCTTCAGACGGCCTTGACGCACTTTACAAGCGGCCATTTGCGTTTTTTGACCTTTGTATGGGGGGTAAAGTCTTTCTTTACCTGCCCCTGCTTCTCCTGCTCATCTTCTAGACTGCTGGAGCATTTTCCTGGGACGGTTGTTTGGAGATCAAGACCTGGTATTTGTGACATTCTTATGCCGGAGGGTCAAATTGACTTGGTGTAGGCCAGCGTTTTTCAAACTGTGGGGCGTGGCCCCCTGGGGGGCGTAATAACTCTACGAGGGGGGGGGCGAGCAAATTGAAAAGTTGAAAACAAAAGGCTGTTTAAGAAATTATTAATTTATGGAAAGTAAACAAATAAAATAGATTCTGACATAATAAAAAATAAAAAGCAGATTTACTCTGATATAATACAATTATAAATGTATTAGTCCTTCACAATGTATTTTATAATTAACTTTTTTTAACAATACTAAGTTAAGAACAAGTTTAATAATTGACATTAATACCTTAACTGCCAATTAATAGTTACGTGATTCGCTCCCCAATACCACCATTTTCTACGTAGGGGCGGGAATGTGATGTATTGGGGATGGGTAAGAAAAGGAATTAATAAGCAAATCTCTCTTCTGAAATAAGTAAATCCTTCACAAACACACACAGTCAAGGTCCTTTTATTGCATTCCAAAGCCTTGGGAATAATTTTACGGATAGCAGTGCACAGAAAAGGACGTACTTTGAAAAGACGTATATATACGTTCGGGAAATATTCGCTTTGATTGAGCGAGATATTTATATATGTTGGTGGTACTTAAGAGGTTAAAGTCACGTGGAAGCTTTTGAATCAAAGTATATTGAATTTAATACATTGTTAGTGCATGGAGGCGACATTGCATATTCTTTAGTAAAATTATAAGTTTTTTCAAAAATGTGTTTTGTTGAACACACCGTCATTCCTCAATTAGTTATTAGCAAGAAATACTAAATAAAAATAATGATAATGAACAAATAATTAAGTCCTCACAAAGCTTTTTAACATCTTTTTTAAGTAACGCCATTTGAAAAACAATTCAATTTAGCATTTATCTTTCGATTAATTGTAATTACCCTTATTCTAGAAATTCAACAAGGGCTATTCGTGAAAGACTGTAATATTTAGCCAGGGTTAAATGACAAGGGCGCTGCCAGTTTCGTTCAAAAATACCCGAAAGTCTTGCATACACATGTGCAAAATACTCTTAATGAGTGAAGAAAACGTTTCTAAATGAAAAAAAGGCATTATAAGCATTTCAGCAACGTAAATTATTCAACCTGAATTACTTGACATTCATTTGTGTTATTTTTGAATTTACTTTTTCTGATAATGATTTTTTTTGTGTTCAAAGTATTACTCACTGCAAACTCTCTCGGTGATTCAACTTTTGGAAGCTATAATTTTGGAGGTGTTATTTTACATTTCATAACACAAAGAATAACTTAAGGGTTTTTGATTATATTAGTAGTTAGTTTGCAAAATTTTATAACCTAATATGTGCCCTTGAAGTATTTTTTTAAAGAAAAACAAAAATTGTTCAAAAAGCTTTATATATATATATATATATATATATATATATATATATATATATATAATGCATTTTTCTCTTTCATTAACTGCAAAATTAAGAAAAAAATGTTTGTGTAAAGTTTTTTACTTTGTGCTTAAAAATAAGATGACCAATCGTCCTCTTGTAGGGAGGACGGTCCTTGTCTTATAGGTTTTGTCCTTTCTCGGAAAGTGTCCTCCAACCGTCCTCCTTTTCAATATTTTAAAAATATTCTGTTAATCTCTGCTTTCAGAAATAACGGGCTGTGAACTGATACGCATTAGGTGCTGGTACAGTATGAATTATCCAAGATATCAATGTATTTTGTTCATAATCAGGTATCTGTTTTCCACAAAATGATTCAAAAGATTAATGGTGAACATATTTCAGCTACAGCAGTTTGTCTTATTTTGAATGATTTGTCCCTCAATAAAAATCACGATTTCAATAAAAAATTATTCTTTTAATAATAAAAAGGAAATTGTCAAGTCTAGAAGAATCAAATCCGGGAATAACGGAATAAAAATGATTTGATACAAATATCACAAAAAATTACAGTTTCATTGGTTTCTGTTTAAAGAAATTAGAAGACTGAATGTATATTTAAATTCTGATAAATTAGAACGATGGGAATATCATCATGTTTAAATTGATAAAAGATGGTTGGAAATATTTAACCATTCAAAAATAAAAACATTCCATACGAAAATTTAGTTATTTTTGTCGAACTTACGTTGTGCTGCCCTGGAATGAATGCAGCAGTTGAAAGAGTTTTTTTTAATAGGTAATAAATTTTGGACAAGTGATATATCAAAATTGAATGAAGGTACTTTAGCAGTAGCAGTTCAATTTGTTTAGCTTAAAGTTCAATGTGAGTGATATTTTTTGCTCCAAATTTTTCGCACTAATAAATAATGATATATTGACAAAAAAAATCATTCAATGGATTTACATTCGTTTAAGTAAATAATTAAACGGGATGTAAGCATATTTATTGTATTTTTGTTTGAATTAATAAAAGTTTCATGTATTTACATCTTAGTGTTATCATAAATTTTTCGTCATTTTTTCATTGAAAAAAATGAGTCATCTTGTTTAAAAATAAGAAGAAATCTTATGAACATTTATGCTTAATTTTAAATAACAATGGCCAATTAGAAATACGATAGAAATAGTATAAAAGAATAGCTCAAAAAATAAAAAAATATTGTGTATGATATAAGCTTTTATTAAAAATAATTCTTTTAAATTTTATGAAAATATATCAAAATCAGACATTTGTGCGTTTTATGTCCCATTTTCTATTATGGCTCACATACAAGAATCTTTACTCTTCAACATGATATATGAGTCTTTAATAGAATTAAAGTTTAGAACACGGGGATCCACTCAAGCATCGACATTGTCCTTGACTCTTTATAAAGTTAATCTACTTTTGTCCATTAAATATGTGCTGTACTCTCTAGTTTACTCTAGACTTGTCAGTCCTTCACAATGTTGTCCTTTATCGCAAAGTTTAATTTTAATAACTCTAGATATCACGGCTGTCTTCGCTAAGTGTACGAGAGACCTGAACTAAATGCGGAACACATTTTCAAACAGAACAATATCTCAGTGCTGATGAAAATTTGCGATATTACAATTCATATATCTGTGCTTATAATGATGCTTTTTTAATTTTCAAAAATATTCCACAAATAATTAATTTTTCGTGTTTTGACGTGTAAAGTGATTGCTCATTTTGTGTTAAGATATAGGAGAGAAAAATTGCGGAACACATTTTATATTAGAAAAAAAATTTATCTACACTGATAAAAATGATTAAAATAATGAAATATGTTGCTCTCTATAGGATAGTGAAACCAGGATATGATATTAATGTTGAAATACTTTTATGCATGAAAATTTTTTCCAAATTCAAGTCCTTTCGTTTAACACAGAGGTTCCCAAACCTTTTTGTCTCATAGACCCCATGCCATGTTTTTTGGCTTTGGGTAGACCCCTGTTTAATGTCTTTTTGACAGATGGTACTACTACTTACTTTAAAAGAATTCAATTTCTAACTGAAATGAAGTATTGTGTTTAAAACTTATGAAGCACATGCTAATTGATTTAAATTAAAATTTAATAGATACATAATATAACTATTACATAAAATAACTAAAAAACAATCAAATGTTTTTAATAGGAAGGATGAATCTGGAGTGCTACAAAACAAACTTTCAACTTTTGGTATCACTTGTCAGGTTTAACCGTAAATCTCCTCTGTTAGTAGTGTCCAATTTTTCTGTCTTTTTTTTCTTTTTTTGTTTTAGAAATTGGCAACCAGGCTGAAACTTCTCACTAAGAAAGCAATTAAAAACTTTCTCATGATATTCTATAATTCAGGATAAATAACAGATATAACTTTTTCAAGCCGAAATTGCTGACATTCATTCCCAAACCTTATCTTAAGATCTTCGTCAGTACTTATTCCGATCAGTTTTTCTTGTAATAGGACATTTTTTTTTCAATGTGACCGTATGAATTCATTGCCTACTGTGATATTACCATCAAAGCATTCTCAAACCTAGTTTCAAAATCTAAATAAAATGTATTTAAATGTTGAACGTAGATTAAAACTTCTTGACAGATTGTCTGTGAGAAATTGAGAAAATTCGTGACCTTCAAGTATTATACTTCTTTAGCTAAATTTTGGAAAGAAACGCTGAAATGTTCATTAGTTTAATAAAATTTTTACTGTTACCGAAAATTGACTTCATTACATTTAGTAATTAAATCTATTCAATTGGTAAAATCTATTTTCCAATTGATTAAACTTTCTTTTAAAATTGAATTCATGATCTAGTTTAATGACAGCAGCTGTCATAGGCTCCCATTTACACCTTATGGACCCCCAGATCGTTTTTTAACTGATATGGATCCCTTATAGGTCGTCATAGTCTCTCGGGACTTTAGAAATTACTAGCTTAACATTATGCAAAGACACCTTTGAATTTATAAGCCAGAGTTAAGCTGATAAAATAAACAGCAAAAATATTTGTAAAGTAAAACTCGTTTGTTTGTGTGTGTGCGTGCCAATAATTTGTGTAGAATATCTTTATATATAGAAGAAACTTATAGAAAATAACGTGTAACAAAATAAATGAATATTCTGGGAAAATCAAATGAAGGAAATCAACCTCATAATTTATTGTTAATTTTAATTAATTTGTTCTTACAATATTAAAAATGTTTTTTTTTGCAAGACAGAAAAAAATTAAATTCCAAATCCTAAAAATCCTGGCTTATTTGATAATTATAGAGAGAGAAAAAAAATATACGAAAACTTTAAAAACGAAGTAGTTTTTTAATACATTTTATTAATTACACAATGATAACTATATTTTGAGGAAGAAAATAAACTTTTTTTCTGCAAAGTAATTGAAATAAAATAAATCAAATAAATTTCGGTAATTTATATTTAAGATTAGTAGTTTAAAGAAATTGAATTTTCTCCATAGCTGATATAAGTATTTTATTGCACTGTACATTAGTTAAAGCTATAAAAACTAATTCAAAATTCGAATGCTTCAGTTAAAATAATTTGAACGGTATAATTGAAGGTAGAATTAACAAAAATAAAATTCATCTTAATGACTAAAAACCTTTAAACTGATATTTTTATTTTATATATCATTCAAAATTTTTCTTTTTAAAGGCTATAAAACTAGAGATGAGTATTTTAGTTATAATTACTATACTGTGGAAAAAGTTTTGAAGCTCGTTAAAGATTTTATAGCAGATGCAAAGTATAAAAATTTTAATTTTAGACGTGAAAAAACTGTTTTTTTTTTAACTTTTCAATGTTATAGTTCAATATTTTGCCTTTTAAAATACTGTATATAATCTTATTATAAAACAGATTTCACGTGTGCTTGGTAGGCTAAATTAAATCCACATTAAAATTTTGCGAGAAATGAAATTTCATTAAGCTTTAAAAGTTTTTAGTTGAAGAATTCATTAAATTTGAATGATGTTGTCAAAAGGTGGTATTCATAACGATAATTAATGTACTAAATTAATTGGTAACTTATATTTCAGAGACTGTATTAAAGAAACTGTTTTCAATTAAGATATTCATAGCTTTTAAAAGTCTTCAGTAAAAAAAGACTATCTAATACAAGAGCAAATTAAAAAAGAAGAAATTATTTAAAAGTTAGAGTATATATATATATATATATATATATATATATAGTGTCATGAAATGAAAAAAAAATACACAGTATAATAAAATTGATAGTACTAAGTTATACCACTAACAAAACTAGAAGATTTAAACCAGATTTCAAGAAACACAATATAAAAAAATGATGGAAAAGTATATTGTACTAGAATTAAATAAGCGAATGTATAGCATGAAACAGAGTTAGAACTTTAAAATGTAGGAAACCAGAAGAGTCAATGGACTAAAATGAAGACCTATTATGATTTCTAAAGCTGTTGCTGAATTAGGACCAGCAAAATTAGGGTTTAATATATTTTACGGATCCAACACTTCCCCGTTCAGCAGAAATTTTATACTTAATAGCAAAACATAACCAAATTGAAAAGTTAGGTCTAAGACCTACCACGTGTAATTTGCAACCAACAAAAGAAATAAAATAAAATTAATATAAAATATGAAAGGAAATGAAATTTTAACAAGATAAAAATAAAAAATAAATATTGGAAAAAAACAAACAACTTACGTGAAAAAATGCAATTCATAAAAAAGCGAAAAAAAGGCCATACCTTTGAAAGCAACCACGCTAAATGATGTTAAAAATTTCGTGTTAAGTTGGTAAAACTGGAAACAAAAATTAGTGGCGCCACCTAGATATTTTTAATGTAATTAAACTAATCAAACAAAAACCAATTGAAATTAATAAAAAACAGAAGGAGAAAAAAACAGAGAAAAATAATTATGCATAAAAAAGAGAATTAGAGAGATAACTTAGAAATATATTTAAAAATGAATTTATTTGGATAGTTGTATTCCAAGCAATTATTGCAGAACAGCTTATAATTATTTTGTTCAACATCATCATCTGACTAAATCGTTGTTTATTTTTATAAAATTTAAGATAATATTTCTAAAAATAAATAGGTGTAGGTTACTACCCCCAAAAGGCATTTTAATAATGTTAAAATCAAAAGAGTATCTTTTATCAAAAATATTACTAATTAGTAATTTATTCTTTTCATTTGATTGTAGGTCTAAAAAATTTGCAGGCTCAATATTATAATTGATTTTTAATAATTTCAGATATTGTGGATAATATTTAAAACTAGGAACATAATTTACTATATTACTAAAGATGATTAAGTCATCTATGTATCTAAAAAAGTAACAAGAATCGAAACTAATGCTATCATATTCATAAAAGTGCAAATAGATATTGGCTAAACAGTTACTAGCAGGCCCTCCTTGTGGAAGACCTTTAATTTGCTGATAATAAGAGTTATTGTGAAAAATATAATTTTCATTTAGTACTAGATGAATAATAGAAATATATTTATCGTAGGTAATTAGTTTATTCAAAGAATATTTGTTATAGGCTATTTTGAGAATTTTAACCATGTCCCCAATATCTATGGAATTAAATAAATCCTCAAAGTCATAGGTGTGAATAGAGATAATTTTTTTACCTTGCATATACTTAATGATATCTAAACTATTCTTAACTATAATCGAATTATCAATACTGTCTAATGTGGATTGAATAATATTTTGTAGCTTTCTACCCGGAAGTGTAATATAAGTTTTAAAGCCGTTCGTTATAGTTCTAAATTTAATAGGATTTTTATGAAATTTTGGAGTTAGGAAAATATGAGGGAATTTAATATCCGAAATGCGTAAATCTAGTTTTTTATAAAAAGCAGAAATTCGATTAAAAATTTCTCTATCGCTAGTATTAGATTTTTTAAAAGCGTTATTATTATGAAAATGTTTATTTAGCATGTCAGCATACAACCACTTGCAAATAAAAGCATAATTACCCGGAACTTTATCGACATAAACAATAATGAAATTCTTTTGTAGTTCTACAATCTGATGCTTAATATTTTTGTAAATTAATTCACAATCTGTTTTATAGTTATTTTTCAGTAACTCTTTTAAAACATTGCATTTAAATTCATTAAAAGCTTCAATAGGAAAACTGTATTTAATTGCTAATTTAGTAATAAAGTTACAAATATCTTTAGAAATTTGTTTTTTAATGGCATTATTATTATTGCAGATCATTAATCTATAGCTCGTACCTTTGGACATTATCTCCCTAAGAGTATTTTCTTCAACAATATTTAAATTGCCTGTTACAACATGTTTGTGATGATCGTTTATAAAATCAGGATAATCCTTACAATTACAAACAAAGTTATTATTTTGCAAATCATTAAAATTATTGTAGTTAAAAATTGAGCTACCAATTTTTTTATTATACTTAAAAGCCTTTTTAATATATATATATATATATATATATATATATATTATTTAAAAGACGGAATAAAATATTTTCAACTTCCAAACTGCTTAGGATAAAAGTTTGTAGCTATTATATTACTTCCTTTTATGAATTTATTTTTTTAATTTAAACTTTTTATAGATCCACCTTTTGACTTTTTAAAATTAAAAGCAACCGTTAAGTTATTTTAATTATTAGTAAAAATTATCATTAATAGTTCTACAAGTGCTTAAGAATTTAGTACTTTGCATTATTAATAATGATACAAAAATATAAAAACAAAGACAAAGATGCTCAGACGATATAATTAAAATTTTTAAGCTTTTAGTTTTCGTTTTAAATGATTTTTTAATGATTAATGACGCATTTTCCCATTTCACACATTTTTTTCATTAATATTATTGAAAAAAATGTGTGAAATGGGAAAATGCGCTGCTGACAAAAAAAAATTGGTTTTAAAATAATTTGTTGATAAAAGTTAATTTTAATTAGTGTAAAGTAAAACACTGCCTATTAATACAGGTATATAATATTCTACTATGAAGATAAAAGTGTATCAAAAAGCCACATAAACAAAATAGAAATGCGTACAAATTACTCGTAAAATTTGATAGTCTCATAGATGAATGACCTGTAATTGTTGAAAGTCTTTTAAAACACGTGTCATGTCTTAGGAAATGAAGCAAAAGTCAGAAGAATATTTTAAAAAATGTATTTTACTTAATTTCACGTAAAGATTTTTATAAGCATAAACAAAATCTGTGAATATTATTTTAACTAGATATCAATTGCATCTGCCAATATAACCTTATATCAAATGCTTTTTTTATCTTTTGGTTAATGTATTATTCGAATTAAATTTTATTACATTTTTCGGAATTAGTTTCTATATTTATGTTACAGAGTAATCATTAATAAATAATATTAAAGGACAATGAGTTATATGTAACGATCATTTAAGCAAAGCAAAATGTTAATTGAAAAGTATTTTATAAAAATATTTAGAATTGTAATATTTTATTTCTTTTGTACTCTGGATAGCTTTAAGTTTGTTCCATTATCGAAATATTGATTGCAATAATTTTTTGAATCAATAAACTCGATTACGACGTAGGGAAACATTAACAACAAAGTGCATGTAGAAATTATAATTTGTAATATTCATAGTTATATCACCACACAATATTGTCTGCAACCAGTTTCCTAATAAGTGCTTCTTAATTTAAATATCACAAAATATTAACATTAAAACATATATAGATATTATTTAATAAGAAAAAGAATATTATATATATAGATAATTCTTACTTAAATTTTTTTGAAAATTATCATTTTAAATCATTGAAGATTCTCACCTTATTCGATTTTTTTGTCGGTTTTTTTTATCTTTGACTAGATTAAACAAAATACAAACACTAGGCATACAAATAAAAATGATTGTAACAAAAAATACAACAGTGCCTGAAACGATTTTTTTACAAATCAAATTACTTCAAAGCTCCAAAAGTTTTCCTTCTATTCCCAATTTTCAATTGAAATAAACTTTTTGCCAAGTTCCCTATTTTTTCTGAAAATGCAGTTTTAGATTATTAGATTGTATACTGCTTTTTTACACTTACTCCAAGACAAGAAAGGAGGATATCAAGCTTTAGTGCTCAGTTTTACCCTAAGCTACAAATTGTTGTCCTATGAGGAGTTTTGTAGCTTAAAAGTTTCTTTTTACCCTATAACACAATATTTTCCTTTCAGTACTTATAAAAAGGATACAGTTACTTCACTAATGGCTCAAAGTTTTCCTTCATCATTTTCGTATTATTTGAAAGAGTCGGGAATAAAACCTTTTTGTAACTCCCCACGCATTAAAACGTTTCTGGTGCTTCCTATTTAGAAAAAGAAAATAAGCTGTTGATTTTCTGTTTTTTTTTCCACAAGGCACGTAGCTCTTCAAAAGACATAAAATAACCAATAAAATACAAATCTTTCACTCTTTGAGATCTTATTACACCAAAAAAAGTAAATTAATTACGGTATTTTTACAATAAACAAGATGGACAATAAACACAAATTTATCAAATATTAAACAGCACTTCTCAATACAGCATATACAGACTTTTCTTAGGGGGAAATGGTTTTACATTCTAAGAAACACATTGATGGAAGCTTGTCGTGTCTCAGTCCTATTTTGGACTGAGCTCACACTGCCCGACGCTTCTCTAAGTGTAGGAGGAAACATATCATCACCAACAAAAGCCATAGCAACAATTATTTATTTAAGACAGACAAACACAATAACAAACACAAGTTCAATTATAATA
>BMAO01020557.1:0-55263 GCA_019973975.1 Trichonephila clavata
GTTATAAATTCCGATTTTTAAGTTATTAGACGTACAGTCTTGAAACTTAGTAAGCGGATTCTCTTCATAGGGTAGAGATCCGCTACAAAATGGGTTTCGTAAATTGCCCCCAAGTGGCGTTGCGAGACTTAAGGGGCGTTATAGATAATTATTTCCATTTAAACTATTAGACGCACAGTCTTTATATTTGATAAATAGATTTCTTTCATAGAGTAGAGATCAGCTATAACAAGATTTTGTGAAAACAGACCTCTAAGTGGCGTTGCGGGGGATTAAGTGGCGTAATAGATAAATATTCCGTTTTTAAACTACTCCTCCTACCTGCTTGAAAATTGGTAGGTAAGTTTCTTTCATGGAGTAAATATCCGCTACAGAGTGAGTTTTGGGAAAATTGACCCCCAAGGGTTTGTTGCGGGGGTGGGGTTTAAGGGGCGTTATAAATTCCGATTTTTAAGTTATTAGACGTACAGTCTTGAAACTTAGTAAGCAGATTCCTCTCATAGGTTAGAGATAAGCTACAAAATGGGTTTCGTGAAAATTGCCCCCAAGTGGCGTTGCGAGACTTAAGGGGTGTTATAGATAATTTTTCCATTTTAAACTATTAGACGCGCAGTCTTTATATTTTATAAATAGATTTCTTTCATAGAGTAGAGATCAACTATAAGAAGGTTTTGGGAAAACAGACCTCTAAGTGGCGTTACGGGAGATGAAGTGGCGTAATAGATAAATATTTCGTTTTTAAACTACTTGACCTACCTGCTTGAAAATTGGTAGGAATGTTTTTTCATAGAGTAAATATTCGCTACAAAACGGGTTTTGGGAAAATTGACCACAAGGGGTGTTGCAGGGTGTTAAGGGCAGATATAAAAAATTATTTCTATTTTTAAACTATTAGACGCACAGTCTTGAAATTTGGTAAGCAGATTCCTCTCATAGGATAGAGATACACTAAAAAATGTGTTTTGGGAAAATCGACCCTAGGTGGCGTTGCGGGGGATCAAGGGGCGTTATAGATAAATTTTTTGTTGCATTTTTAATTTATTGGACGCACATTCTTCAAATTTTGCTAAGCAGATTCTTTTCATAGATTGCAATTCCCCTACAAAATGGGTTTTGTGAAAACAGACCCAGAAGTGGCGTTGCGGGGGCTCAAGTGGCGTTATAGATAATTATACCCATTTTTAAACTATTAGACGTACAGTCTTGAAATTTGATAAGCAGATTCCTTTCGTAAAGTAGAGAACCGCTACGAAATGGGTTTTGCGAATATCAACTACCAAGTTTAATTTCGGGAGATTAAGAGGCGTAATCGATAAATATTTCCATTTTTAAACTATTTGATCATCCTGCTTGAAAATTGGTATGCATGTTCCTTTCATGGAATAGAGTTTCTCTAACAAAGAGTAAAACGAAAATTGACCCCCAAGGATGGTCGCGAGGGGTCAAGAGGAGTTACAGAAAAAAATTCCTGTTTTTAATTGTTAGACCCAAATACTTGAAATTTGTTAAGCATGTTTCTTTTGTTGAATAGGGATCCACAAGAATGTATTTGAAGCAAATCAAGTTCTGGGGGCGTGCAGGGGTTACTGGGATGTATTGACAAAAAAATTCCTTTTTTTGAGCTACAAGGACTATAATAATGAAATTTGGTTAGCATTTTTCTTTTGTTGAATTGAAATCCAC
This sequence comes from Trichonephila clavata, assembly GCA_019973975.1. Taxonomy (NCBI): domain Eukaryota; kingdom Metazoa; phylum Arthropoda; class Arachnida; order Araneae; family Nephilidae; genus Trichonephila; species Trichonephila clavata. Next base: position 1,684 of record BMAO01020557.1, read on the forward strand.
TAAGAGCGGTTATTTTGGAAAACGGCTCGCAAAGGGATTACGGGGATATTGATAGTAAAACTTTTGTTTTCTTCCGTTAGATTTAGACTTGAAATTTGGCTTGCATGTTCAATTTACGGAGTAGAGATCCACCGAAATTCGGTTTTGCGGGAATCCACTTGGTTTATGGGTTACGAAAGAGCAAATATCATTCTATACTTCAATTTTAGAGATTTTTAGAAAATACAAATAAGATGAGTTCTGCCCTCTTTTTTTTTGCGACAGTTAAAGGTATAAGTATATTTTTCAATACAATCGAATTCTTAATGCTACGACTTAGATATCAATAATTTATACATATATATAAGCAGTAAAAATTTATAAAACATCATGAAATACCCAGCGAAGCGGGCGGGTAACAGCTAGTATATATATAAAATTCTTGTTCAAATCTTTAATCGCTAATAAAATACTTTCTATTCATCCAAACAAGTTCAAAGAAATTTTTTAAACTTGTAGTGGATGAGAGTTGTTGTTAATACAGCTTTTTTATATACTGATTCCTTAATTACCGGTTAAATAATTAAGTTAATTAGTTATCAACATTAAATTAGATTCGTCTCCATTGTTGTAACAATGTAACTATTAAAAGAATGAAAAAAGTTAGGGTCGAAAACCGGCTTCTCAGCCAAACTTGCCAAACTGGGTGTGCATTGTTACAACAATGCAGACAAACCCTGCTCTTTTTTCAATAAGATACTTTCTATTCATCCATTTAAAGTAGGAATTAACTTAAATTTTTTAATATTACTTGTTTATGGTTACTTTGATGTTTGTTTTAGAATCGGTTAAATGAAAAAAAGTATTAAAAATATATTACAAATGGCGAATTATTTTCCCATGTAACAAACTGTTTATATATATCTACTAGTTCTATCTCCTTTTTTGATTTGCAGTGAATTTTTCCATACAAAAGATTGTTTCTATATCTCATAATTGATAGCTAGCTCGACAGAGACTGAAAAGAAATTCCATTTTTCCTTCTCTCTCTATATATATATGCATATTAGTATAGATCAGGGTTATATGAAGAAAAAAGTTATTGCTCATCTGACCCTACCCTTGCAGATAAAATTTTCTATAATATAGCGATTATAGATGAAAAAGAATTTAAAAACTTAATTTTACAACAAAGGGGTTGTATTTTTAAAAAAAAAGGAAAAAAAGAATTTTTGTTAGATGATATATAACTCAAAATAAAATTATTTTTCTGCAATATAAATAACTCAAATTGATGATTATTGATAAATGAATACTGAGAAAAGGGAGGAGTAAAATGTACTTTGTAAAATTTAGCCTCTTAAACGGTCACTTAGTTGTCCAAAATATTCCAAAAAAGTCACATTTTCTTATTGCATTGCAACTAAGTATAATACACAACAAAATACGAACATAGAAGAATTTTTTTTAACTTCCAGTTTTAAAATTTTCGCACGATTTTTTATTTTATAATTGTGGAACATGAAATCTCCTATAAGTGTTTGTTTTTTAAAGTACATTCTACATGCTATGAAGAATGTGTTTTTGTTATATATCTTAAAATAATTTCTCGCATATTTATAAAAGTTTTGTGTTCGTACCTGTTTTTCAAACGATTGAGGGTTCTGTGACTCACTATTTGAAGACCAAGTTTTATATCGTAACTGAGGCAAAGAAAATATCGGCTTTTTTGGATTATCTTTCCATTTTCATTTCTTCTCAAGCAGCAAATTGTACATTGCCTAACCAATATCTCTTCTTTATCTAATATTTTCAAGAATCTAAATTCCTGCTTTCAGTCAAATATTCCCACATTCACCTCAAAGAAAATCCCGGATGACAAGTAATTCAGTACCTTGGACAAACTGGCTTATCCGTATTAATAATTTCATCATAATTATTAAAAATATGTACAAATAAAATATATATAGAAGGAAGAAAATATCAGAACCCGAACAGCGTACGGGCAAACCGGTTGTGGCTAGATTTCGCTAGCCCGTACGGTGTATGGACAAATCAGTTAAAGGGTTAATCCCCCTAGCTATTAACGTCTTAAGGCATGGGCCAACTGGCCCAGGCCCTCGGCCACAATGGGAGCCTCGTATTATTCTCAACTCAGCCTCAATAAGATCATGATTCGAATAATTCTAAATTTATTTATTGTTATTGCAAGCCTGTAAAATGTTATTTCCGGTAGCTTTCTCCGAAAAACTTTGAATTTCGGACAACATATCGACTGGCTACAAGTGATGACCATCGTCCATATATATGCTTAGGCCTACCACCATACACCATCATTACTCATTCAGTCAAAAAGCGACAGTCGATCGAACCGGTTTGTGCGATTGATTGTAAGTCATACGCATTTACGAGGGTTGGGACAAAAGTCTTGGCAACTATTTTTCTCCTTGAAGATACCAGTCCTGTTGGAAAATGTGACATATGCAGACGAAAGGACAATATGTTAACTACATGTGTGGACAATGAATAGCACTGAAATATTGTAACACACTAATTTATTAAGGCAGTATACAGGGCAATGTGGCCTTCACGGTGCAAAAAAATGACAACACATTACACATAAAGTTGGCATGACGATGCACTTGTTGCGTGTTCTCGATCTGTCTTTGTTTGTTGTCTCGATCGTTTGTTTGCATCCATGAGCTGCTCGATGACGGCACGTGCCGGTCGTCCCGAACGTTGCGCATCACACGTCTTTGCTGAAACTTTCCTACCCACCGTGCTATTGTACAGTAAGGTAGGGCATTATTCCCAAGGGCTTCCACAAATTCATTATGACATTCCATCTCATTTCTCCCTCGGAGAACGGCTATTTTGATGCAAGAGTGCTGCTCAATACGGGCCACTTCCATCTCACACGATGGAAGATGGAAGATGTGACTGATTTCACAGCCCTCACTGGGCTACTACCAGCTATCACAGAGCCGTCTGTTGTTCTGCATACACATTAAGCATGCAGATCTACCACACCACTCATAAACGTTTGTGGTCTGTTCACATATCTACAAGAAAAAAAATTGTTGCCATGACTTTTGACCCAACCCTCGTATTTGTTTAGGATTATTGTTTGTTCAAGTATTTGAAAATGTATGCTATTCTACTTTTGTCTACTTTTATAGGACATAGTTGGGGCCTAAATTTGTGTAGTGGCTCGGGCCTACTTTTTCATAGGGGCCCAGAGTTTCAAGAAGTTTTCAGATGTGCCTGACCCTAACTCTCTTTTTTTTAGCTCCGTGGATCCTCGCAGTCCAATCCAAGCTGTTTTCCGTCTTTCTCTTTACCGTGCATTGTAATTTCGGAAGTTGCTTTTTTCTTAAAGAAAATTAGTAGTCAAGAATCTGTTAAATGTACTTGATGAGTTGTCTTTTTTTGTAGTCATTTAAAAAGTGTTTTCTCATCGCAATAAATGTTCAAAAGCACTAGAATAACTGTTTTATTAAAAAAAAAGTATACTGAAATGACCGTTACTTTGACTCCATAAATAAATTAAAATACCTAAACTTCATTCTCCTTGTGGGAATATTTAATATAAAAAATTATTTTTTATTTTAGGGGTTTCTTTCCATTTACATACTTGAGAGCAATTTTTCTGCATAAATAGGCTTTGAATAAATTCTGGAAAAAAGATTTTTCGACCCCCCCCAGCCCTCCTAATATCTATATTGAGCTAACTTGCACTAAAATCAATTTGCTTAGTGCTGTTTAGAAATGCTATGCATGTTTGTCTTCTATATGCGTATTACTTACAGGAAATAAAAAGTACTTCTTATGTAACAATTAGCATAATTTGATTCAACATTCCATTTTAAAAGAACATTATATAAATCTAGAAAGAAGTAAAAGTGATATCACAATAACACAAGTTTGATATTATTATAATCCGCATTATATTTCTAGTTTTAGTAGCTTTCTATTTGTAAAATAAGAATTGAAGAATTTCAATTTATGATTAGTATAGTTTAATTAAGTTTTCTGATTTACGACACTTTATAGTTTCACGAAGGTTATTGATGAAGGAAATCTGAAATAAGACATCGACTAAGTGACACAAAGATGAAACTTGAATGGGCATTTTATTATTTTATTCACTCTACAATACTTTGGGAAATCTTTGACATCCATTTGAATTTAAATTGCTGCAGATCCTCTCTCTTCATTACATTGTTGTGAGCGATGTCATGGATGGAATTTGTTCAGAAACCCACTTCTCAGAAACTTCTTTTATTTAGCTAACTATAAGTACAGGGAGTCCGGGCTTGAAGTATCCAAAAGTTATGTTTTACTATTACAGAATTACTCATCAGAATGTAATAACGTATTCATCCGTGGATTGGAAACCCTTCCGAGATTTTTTAGGTTTAATCCGATTGGCCGCACGTGCGCGTATTATTCGGCAATCGTGGACAATAAACTAGTTACACTGACTTCAGTAGTAAAGATGAGGAAGCTGCAGCAAAAGGTGCAGTGCGTAATTGGTTAACAGAATTTAAATCAGTCACCATGTAAAGCAACGTGTTCGAACAGAATGGAATGTCGGTACTGGCTTGCCTAATAGACTTATCAGGGCTCCTACAAAATGAATCACGCATACGTTCAACAGCGTCTTCTATCACGGAAAATTAAGGATAATTGCCAGTTTGAGAGATACCAAAGCTCCCATCTCCTTTAAAATTCTTTTACATTGGTGGATAGATTTTGATGTCGGAGAATTGACATTACATTCTGTTCGCTGTACAAGCGTGACTGATTTAAATTCCGTTAACAAAAGTACACTCTGGAGCTTTTTCTTTGACTTCCACATCTTTACTAATGTAGTCAGGGTACCAAGTTTATAGTCTGCGATTGCTGAATAATGCACGCACGTGCGGCTGATTGAACTAGACCCTAAAAATCTCGGAGGTGTTTTTAATTCATGAATGAACAGTTTATTACATTCCGATGGGTAGTTCCGTAATAATAAACCATAAAATTTGGATACTTTAAGCCCGGACACCTTGTATTACGAGTTTAAGGAACCACGGGTGCACACAAGGGCGGAGTTGGATCCCCACCACCCCGGTTTGCTTCGATAAACTTTTTTTGAAGTTTTCAATGCATTTTGTCTGCCCTAACGAAATTCTGATCTTTAGAGTCAATTAACTCTGATATGGAATATTTTAGTCGTTAAAAATGTTCTAAATGTTTAAAATATTTAAATTTAGTTGGAGAAAGACTATAGAGCTGCTAAGAAATTTCATATTTAAATTCATTTAGTTTCACAATTGTTTTATACGACGCTTGTGGCAGAATGTTTTGTAGAGCGGTATTGGCCCACGGCGATTAACAGGTGTATGTGTGATGGTGGTATAATTTTCAATTTTTTTCTGCATTTTTATCGATGTACTGGCCGTATGATAGATATAGTCGGATTTTTTTCCATGAATGATTTCGGAGAATTGTCTTTTACAGGTATGTTCAATGAAACGTAGTTCATTTTCTATGGAAAAATACCCAGACCAAAAATTTCAAACTGGCGCTTCTCTTTTGGATCGTTAACAATACTATCACTAAATGCTTAATTTATATTGCGTGAAGCTTTTGCAGTATTATTACCAAATTTATACTCATAGAAAATTACACGAATATTATACGAATGTAGGTTGAATTCATATCATTACGAAATTCAAATCAAATAACAAAATAGAACACTTTAAAAAAAATCTTTGTTGAAATATGACTTTGGCAATAGCCAATACAACTATACACGAGATTATGCCATAAACAAAAGCATAACACAGCATTTTTCAAACTATGAAACGTGCCCTCTTAGGGGAGTGTGATAACCCTACGTGAGGGATGCGAGCATATCGAAAAGTGGAAAATAAAAGATCTAATAAATTTTTAATTTAATAAAAGAAAGCAAAACGAAATATATACTAATACATTAAAACTAAAACACACCGTTACTCTGATATACTATACTTATAAATGTATCAGTACTGCACAAAGTATTTGATAATTATTTATCAATACTAAACTAAGAACAAGTTTAATAATTACTAGTGACTTCCATGGGTTTATATCATATACAAAATTTAGTTTTTACCTTAATAATTTGAACGGTTTATAATCAAGGTTGTATTGTAGCTTTAGCCTTAAAGTGTTATACATTATTATTACATTCAATGCATTGTTATGTTTGGGGGTGCGATAAAAATAATTATTATTGAAAATTGGGTCAAAAATATTCAAAGTTTGAGAAGTGTGGCATGACATAAATAGAGAAACAAACGTTCACATGTAAAGAAAATCCTACTTTTCTTATGCACCAGCGAAACATATAATTATAGCCACCTTTCCAGACTTGCAAGGGAATACATAATTAATCCACTTACTCACAAAAAAGGTATTTTAACAACGATTTTATTCTAAATAGTGATCCGGATTGACAAAATTGTACATTACCGAAAACAAAACCCTCTTAAAAGATTAATTAAAACAACAATCCCTCAGTTTTAAATAATATCTCTAAAGACGTTTTGAAAACAGAATGCATGAGCATCATTCTAAATATCTTATTTTACAAGGTTGATTGCATTCAATTTAATGTGTCAAGAATAACTGACTGATGCAATAAATAAAGCTCTCCTTTATAATACGATCTGAGATTTCTGATTAGTATTAATACTCCTCTTTGATTTATTAGTTGCCTGCATTATATAAGCAATTAGCAATTAATTGAAGTGAAGACATCTTTAGCGGCGTTGAGCACTTTTTGGTAGGGGAAATCTTATGGGTTCGCGTCACCGACATGCTCTGACTGGCGCATGCGCAGTGGGCTGTTCGCTTTAGACACGTTTTGGATGGGTGAAATATCGTATGTTCGCGTCACCGACATGCTTATTGCAGTATTTCTGTAACTATACAGCTGACGTATAGTGCTATGTATATCGTGAAATTGAATGTATTTAGTGAAAAGTTCAATGTGTATATACTCTGCTTTGTCCAAAGAGTGTTTTTATTTGATTATTATTTGAATCGTTTAATTGAAGAATCATTGTGCAGTACAATAGTGTGTTATAAATAAATATACTAATATTTTTAAAATAAAAAATATATAACAGAAAACTATTTTAAATACTCACATTTATTTTGGTGTTTGAAAATTTTGTATTATTTATTTTCTAATATTTAACCTCTGCAATGCATCACGCAATCCGGATTAGCATTTCACAGTGGCTTAGACGTTTTCTTACTAACGTGGTAAAGCAGACATCTAGTTGTTCAATCATAATTTTATTGTGGATTTTGAAATTAAAAATTTTATAAAATCTAATAATAGTTCAAGATTAATGAGTTAAAGTTTAAAAATATGGTTAAAAATTCAAAATTATAGTTTATTACATATCATAAAATCTTTAGTTTGAAATAATAAAAACGGCACCCCAACTTTAATTTCATTAAATATTTTACTTTATTTAAAAATTTAATAATTATTTATTAATTTAATATTCAAAATGAAATATATGCTCTTCTATTTTTTGCAAAATGATTATCTATAATTTTATATCATTCGATTTTATTATTAAAAATTTACGAAAAAATATTGTCAGGAAATTAGGGCTATTTTAAATATCCGTTTTCATATTTGTTAAGGTCCTTAACATTTTCTCCTAATTTCTACTTTGGCAATGACTATTCACAAATCACAGGGAGGTACATATGATGCTATTGTCTACGAATACGATCACAAACATCCTAGAGAATTATTTTACGTAGCTTTAACAAGAGTAACGAGGATTCACAAGGTTTATTTTTGGTTACTCAAGAAAATATTAGCAGCAGCTGGAAAGTTTGGATTGGTAGAATAGGAACACCTCTAAATGCTTCAGAAACAGATAAACATCATAAAAGATCAACAAGTCATCGAGAGGATCTAACGTACAAAACAATACACTACAAACGGTCACGAAATTTTTTCTAGAATTCATCTCCAACAAGAAAAGATTACCGATATTTTCATTCAATTGTCAAAGTTTGCATAATGATCGAAAACTCAGTATTACAAAATATAAAACGACGATCGATGCTGTTTTTACGCGATACTTAGAAAAATTTGAATTGAACATTTTCCTTTCTTACTTTAGTTACCATAAGCCTATTGTATCTTTTTTTAGAACAAAATGAAATAATTGAAAGTACAAAAAGTCTAAGTATTGTTGAAATTACTGATGACAATGATGCAAACAATTAAAATAATGTAAAAAACCAAGTACATTGAAATTTAAGTAAATACAAATACTATCCATAAATAATATGATTGTATGTTAATTGTTATTTCAATTGAATTGTATTTATATTTTGTAATGATCTTTGTACAGCTCGTAATGTATTTGAATAATAAAAACCATATAAACATGCATATAGTTGTTGCTCGGGTGAGTGAGAGAATATTAACGCCGCACTGATTAGCAACACGAGGGCTTTTGGCGACGGTCCGCGTAATTTTGAAACATGGTCAAGTGACGCGGACGACACCTGAGCTGGCACCCCTTCTCCTAACTACCACACCACACTAACGGGAGGACGTTTGAGCTCTCTACAGATTTAACGTGCATTGATCTCCTACACGGCAGATCTTTAGTGGTACTGGGGTTGAACTCATGACACGCTAGCCATGATCCGATGCCTAGACCACTCGGCCACCTCGGCCGTTAGTTGTTGCTCGGATTGTCAATAGATGTGAAAACCAGATTGATGTTGATAATTTTAATTCAAACATTATGAAATTTCAAATTTTAATACTAAAAGTTCTAAGTTTTCACTTCTATCGCAAGTCTCTATAACTGCCAATTTTTTTTTTAATTTTTATAATCCGCAAGTACAATTAAGTTCTTACATAATTGCTTAATTAGGCTGCCATGCAATGCATTTCATTTTCTCTATTTGATAATGAATTATGAATTTGTAACTCTAAGTACAGTTTTCTTTGGATAAATAAAAATTCATCTTGATAAAAGAGAAAATCCTGAACAAGAAGTCGTACGTCGGCTGATTTGGGGAATAGGATTAATCATAAAATATTCAAAATATCATGATTACTTGCTGAAAAAAAGAAACAATAAGATGTAAGATTTCAAAGAACAGTGCAGAAAGATTTTTTGCCTTGGTTTTTACTCGTGTTTTATTGTTTTGTATGTAAACTAGATTTATACATTTTATCATAGTTTATGTTTTTCTTCATTTTAAATCAACAATCAACTACTTTCGTGTTCTCTTATTTGAAAGCAAATGCATTATTGAGAGTTATATCATGAAGGTAAGATATTTCTTTTCCTAAGCTTTTAACTATATTCATTTGTCTCATGTGAATTGGAGTTAAATAAATAAATTTTATTTATTTATTTATAGAAATTCTATTAGAAAATCTCAGATTTAGATGCAATAGAAAGGAGCCACAAATTTAAAGTCATAGCAATTGATTAAAGAAGACAGAGTAAAACTTAAATTGCAACATTTTTTTTCCACCATCTAATAATGAAACTTAAATCCGAACATACGGGCTTCAAACTGTTTATTTTTCACTTTTGTTTCTATTCTAGATAATTTGTATGAAGTATGTTGTTTCAGTTATCAAAAATGTAAGCTTTCTATTTGCATAAGCCATCCCTTTTAGAAATTAAAAGAACAAATGATATTACGCAAAATATTAAAAATATAATTTCACAATTTAACTTAACACATATTATTATTACTGATTATGAAGAATACCACAATTGAAAAATTGAGTACATTTTTTGTATCCGTTCAATAATAATAATTATTATTATTACTTACAACTAAATGAGCAATAAAAAATCCAAATAATAGTGCTCTAATTTGACGGATCTCACAAATATTGGTACCCGTAATATTTTAGGAGAAAAAAGATAACGGATTTCACGCCCAAAACAAATTCCAATGAATTGACTTATAGATTCATGTATCATTGAAACATCACATATGTTTGAGCACTAAAAATTCAGTCTCTACAGAGGGTGACAGAGAACTTCGAAGAATCAGGAACCGGCGCTGTTGTCATTTATCACCAGATTACTCGTATTTTTTTCAAATCCACATTATTTAAAGCCAACCAAATTTTATTATACTTTCAAAATTTATAAAAAAAATGGTGCGTGGAATGCCACACGATAGAAGTGAAACTTCTTGGTACATTCGCTTCTCCAGGAGCAATACTAAGATATTTCTCTTCATTCCATAACAACGTCTGCTGCTGGGCTGTAACACTCTCTTCTCAATAGTTATATTTTCACTGATTTCATCTTGAAAAACTTAAGACGCACTCTGTTTGAAATTGAAGAAGCTATCATCGATTGTAACATCATACATTCTGTACAGTGGAATAGCTACTAAATATTGCAACCATGTTTTGATGTTTCTTTTAGTAACCAAACCCATCAGATAACTAGTTCTGTGAATTTTCCTCCGTTTGATGTGAACATTGACACAGTAATCATCATCCATATTCCGTGGCAGTCGATTGACCATTGTATTGACGGATACTGGATTATTTGACCTAATATTCCAAACTGACCGTGTACATGTCTCAATCGCCTAATTTGCATGAAAAGTATTCGTGGAGAAATGAGTCTTTCTGATACCATATCCAAAGTAGGAAGATGTGGTGAAATTTCTGGGTATGCAAAACCATTATATTTTGATAAATTTGGTATACTTTTCCTATTTAAACTTTGTCGGCAACTGTAGCACGCTTTAACGTCTTCTAAATTAATTCCCGGTAAAATATTTTGTAAAATATTTTTATTCTCAGCAACAGGCCGTTTTCAAATCATCTCTAAACCATAATCTATCACAAATCGAACACCCGTGACCGAAAGGATTATCAACGAATCGTTTTGGAAATCTTTGTGAGCATTTTTATGGGAATCATAGTCTTTGTAACGTAAAATAGAACTTATTATCAATTCATATGCATCAGTTCCAACACGTACTAGACTTGTTGAGGGCTCCGTACTTGTTGATTTCACAGGGTGGTTCACAAAGTCCGTATTAATCAGTGCTGGCATTAGATGAGTCTCAATAGCATTCCCATCATCAGTCATTAAACACGGCATTAAGAGAATATTTTGAAATGTTTTTTTCCGTGCTCGATCTTTTCTCATGTACTCTGATCGAGATTTGGCAGAAGCGCTTGATGAATTTGCACTATTTTTCTGTTTTTTTTTATCACTTTTTCGACTGGACTCTTTCTGCTAGTTTTTCTTTTCTTTTTCTTTCAAGAAACTCTTTTCCTCTTTGTACATTTGATTTAGGCATTCTGATTAGAATCAATAATAATTCAACGCAAATGAAAATTAAAAAAATAAATTAGCTGCTGAAAACATCACCATGTGCCCAACAATCTAAGGAAATATTTTTAAAAGGCACGTTTTTGCTGCAGGAGCTATTTTGTCTACACCGTAACGCAAACATTGCAACACATATAACCGTTGACAAATGTCTCCTGGTCTGGTGAAAAAAAGGGGGGGGGGAGTCCACCAATCAGAAAGCAATCATCCAACTTTTTCACGGATATGACGCAAGTCACAGGGTGCCCCCCCCCCATCGAGCAAAACGAATCGAAAACCCAACCACGTGAAGAACGAATGTAGAAAAGTTGCAGTTTCTTCGTTTCTACCGAAACGAATCCCCCCCACCAACTCCTGACCACTGATGCTATTTTTTGCAAAGGTGAACCCCTCTCTTTTTTCACTCTGTTTACTCCCTCTCATAGGTTCACTAGCTAACTAAAGAAGAAGCCTAGATGCCTCTAGGCTGGTTCTGAGGAAAATATTATATTCCAGACACCACTGTCTTTTCCTCCCGCTCGCTATTTACTCGCCATTGCGATGATTTAGGGGAGATGGTGGGGGAAATCACTACTTCCGTTCGTTTTCTCCCTGTTACGCAAAACTGGGCAAATTTCCCATTCACTTGTGAGCATAGAAGTTTAACTTCAATAATATTTTGTTAAATATATGTGTTGTGGTAGATCTTTTCAATTAATAAATAACTTCGAATCATATTAAATGCTGTTCTAGCTAGTGTTATATTCACGGACTTGTAGCCGGAGTGTTGAGTCCTTGGACCACTGAAGACCCGCCATGTAAAACGGCTGATGCACGTTAAATCTGTCTAGGTTCAGAATTCTCTCGTTAGAGTAGTGTATAAGTACAGAGAGAGCAGTGGTCAGCTTCAGTGTCGTTTTCGACATTGTAAATATATATATATATATATACATAAATATACACACTATTCAATTATTTTATTTCTATTTTATCATACTTTTGCGAACTGCAAATATTCAACCATTCTCAAGCATTGAATTTGTATTTAGGACCCGAATCTGGCAATAACTTGTTTATTGTATTCAGATTTAGCACGAGCTATGCATTTTTTAATTCAATTTTTCTGTAAGTTACCTTTTTCTTGTAATGGATATAGATATTCTATCTATTGTTTTCAATAGGTTTTCGTTCAGAATTATTAACAGAAAGGGGAAAGACAGGGCTGATCAAAAAACATATTCAATCCCCTTTTACACAAATTATTTAATATATAAGAGCTTTCCAAAGTCATCAATTGGTGGGGTGTGGTAATTAGGAGAGGGGGTTCCAGCTCAGGTGTCGTCCGCGTCACTTGACCATGATTCAAAATTACGCTGTCCGTCGCCAAAAACCCTCGTGTAGCTAAACAGTGCGACGTTAATGTTCACTCACTCATTCACTACGTCATCAATCTTTATAATACTGTAGCATCCATATATTTATATATTTTTATTTTCTATTATTTTTATAATTTTTAATATATCCTTTCTAAAATCTTATGTCTGGTTTATCTTACAATTTGGTTTTTCTCAGTTTTGATGAACGTTGATTATTCATCTCTCTATAGTAGATAATTTTAAATATATATATATATGAAATTTTGATTATATATATATACATTGCGTGTGTATACACAATATTCATAAATTTACATGGGGTTATTCTTATGTTCACAAATAATAAGTCAACACACTGATAGTGTACCACAGGGGACGGCAATCTATGGCACGCGTGGCATAGGTTGCCGCGTGCCATTCACAGTGGCACTCTCTATTTCACATCATTCTGCTCTATTTCACAAATTTTTCAATTTTTTGAATGATGGAAGTTAAGTTGACGAATTTTGAATGAACTTTATTTGAATTATCTTCAGAATTATCGACATTTACGGAATTACGAAAAAACCTAAAGGTAAATCTAAAGATAATTTTTTACAGCTATTTCATAAATTATCGAATATCATTGCTGGAGAGATTTAATTGTTTTAAGAGAGAAAATTGCATGTACTTTGCTTTCCGCTTTTCGTTATAAAAATGTAAGTAAAAATTCTTCCCTCGTATAAAAATATTTTGAGTTCCTAGAGAAATTACTTAGCAACTGAAGGCCCAGAATCGTTTCAAATTAAAGGTCAAAAATTATACTCATGATTTTGCGAAATTAAAGTAGAGCGGTTTGCATTAAAATTTTTATTTATCATTTTATTTAACTATAAAGAAGGGAAATACTTATATTGCCTATATTTAGCTAAGATTTCAGTACAGAGCTTGAAATAGAATTTTTGAAACGCTTATTTTGAACGTGCATTTATTCATGTTTTAGTAAATCAGTAGAGAAATTTTTATAAGATAACACTGGGTATTATTTCTATCGGTATCACTGAAAATATTGTGAATTTTTGAAAATTTTTAGTTCAGACTTCGCAGAGAAGTCTTATAACTAAACATAAGAAAAATATTTTTATAGCCCCATTTTCCATCAATGAAGAATGTTTTGAAAATGTCATTTTTTTTGCGAAAAAACTATATTTAAATATTTTTTCTTCTATAATAATATTCTTAAAACAATGTACGTATATTCTTATCTAAGATATCCGACTGGTTGCGACAACTTTTTTTTTTTTAAAAAAAAGGAGATATGGAGATTTTTTTGCTATTTTTAGATTTGTTTAGTGCATTTTAAGAAAAATGTGCTAAAATTAAGAAGAGAAAAAGATATTATTACTAAAATTTGAAAAAAATAGGTAAAATCTGACAAAAAATAGCATAAACGCGGCCCATTCTGCACCAAAGGTTTATGAAGAAATTTTCAATTTTTTCAATCTAATGTGTTGCTATATTATTCAATTTTGAAATGACCTTCAGGATAAGAGATATTTTCTTTTTTACAAAAACTAGAGCACTTTACCTCGGTTACTATATGAAAATTCTTAAAAAGACAGTGATTATATTCACATAAGGGACGGTAAATTTTGTAATAAAACAGTGATTGATAAATCTGAAGGTAAAAACAATTCTACTGTTATACAGAACTTACACAAAAAAATTCAGTTTATTATGTTCAAAACTTTTTTAGCAATCGCTGACCCCGTTTGATTATTTTCAAAAAATCACATTTCGAATAAAACGCGTTTTAAAGTATGACATCTTGCTTAAAGTAATGGCATCTGCTTTTACTAAAACACTTGTAGTTTTTGTTCTAGTGAACGGAAAATGATAAACTTGGTATTTTTATAAAGCTTATAAGATGACCCATAAAATAAAATCATAAAAAAAATTGTCAATTTTTGGGAAAATTCACAGTTTTAGAGTAGTCGGATACCTTAAGTGGCTCTAAATATCTCTCAAACCATTTATTCATTTCCTTTTGCAAAATCATGATTCCTAACGAAGTCACATACTTTAAGGAAATGATAATTTAAACTATATTATTGTTATTATTTCGAGACTCTACTGACTGAAAGTTTTTTTAGGATAACAAATGTTTTGTTAGAAATTAAATTATAAGGGTAAAGAGAGAAATAGTATTATAGCAAGCTTACAATAAAAAAAGTTACATACAAGCAATGTAGTACTGTGTCATGACAAGTTGCGAACTTTCGATAACCAAGAACAGTCATTAATTCTCTTTGAATAGTGTTAGCAATTCAATTAATACCAGGAAATCTCGTTGTTTATTCCGCCTCTGACCCCAGAAAGACAACAAATCATACTAATTAGCAACCTTAGGGCAATTACAGAGAAATAGCCCAAACTCCCTAGTTCAACTGATTGCTATTTGAACCGTGTGTCAGCTAATACTTGATCTGATTGCTTAGCACGTGTTCGTTTGGAATGACTACAACACACGTGCAATTCTCCATAATTAGGGAAAAGAATATAAAGCATTTTAGAGCCAAAAGAAAAATGTCTTAAGTGTTTAATGTTTTCTAAAACGTTTTAAATTATGTTATTGTTTGCAAATTAGGCAGTAAAAAGAAACGCCCTCCACCTCCTTATAATAACAGTGAATTGAATGCAATAACAATATACTTGGACACTAAAACCACATTTTAACCTTAATTATAATCGTAGAAAGTATCAAGATATTAAATTTGTATATGTTACCTTTAAGTAATAGGATGAGGCCGTGGGTAGCCTAGTAGTTAGAGCATCGGACTCCAGACCCGAGGGCCTGGGTTCGATTCCCGATGCCCCTAAATACCACCGAGTATAGGCGGAGTACGTGCTCGTTAAATCTGTGGGTCCGAAAGTCTTGTGGGCGGCCGCAGCAGAAACCACGAGTGCAGGGGGCTGGAGAATATTTCCCTCCCCTTCAGTTCCATGCCTAAATTGTGGAGGTGGAGATAGGTGGTGTCGCCATCTATCGTTAAGAAGTCCAACCTGTCTCACAGGCAATGGCAACTTTCATTCCTTCCTTGCGGGAAGGACATAACAACAAGTAATAGGATAAGTATTATGTGTTACTTTTCCTTTCTAATTTTTAAGTCGAAATAGATTGTAATAATCACGTTTCGTGTATTTTTATTATGTCGGAATTTATTTTACTTTGCTTCCTTTCAATAAATTAATAGTTTTTTATTTTTGACTTTTCTATATGCTCGCACCCCACACAGAGGGTTATCACGCCCCCGATAGTGCACTCCCCACAGTTTGAGCCTAACAAAAATACATCGTTAATTCAAAAAACGTTGTCAAATGCTGTTATCGTTATGATTATTGTATTTAAATGTGAGTGAGAATGATTTGCAGTATAGGCTGTATATCGCGGCCTTTGGCAATGTCTTTTGATTTGACGAAATCTTTTAATGGTATATTACAAAGTACCACACTTTTTTTTATTCTAGCAGTTTTTTTTATTTCTAATTTTATAATAGTTTGTTTTAATGAGGTTTAAGTATTGTGGGTAAAAAATATTAGTTATAAACACAATGTTTTCACCTTATGGAATTTAATGATCAATATTATACAAATAAAATTCATTACTATTAATGTATTGTTTTTCATAAAAATGCAAAACTTTTCAAGTTATTGTAAGCATGCCCACCTTCTAGTAAGCCTTAAAAATGCTCATGTATATTACCATCGTAAGTAATAATGTTTGCTATAAAAAGTAGATCAATAAGAGGTTTATAAATTTGAAATTCCTAAACCCTGTTCATATGATAGTTACAAATTTTTTATTAACTTTATTAACTATATTTTGAGGGACATAAATAGATCCTCAAAAGTATAATGATGAATAGAATAAAATATCTAATAGGATCCTTCTTACAGAAGGTTGTTTGCACTTTAAGGAAACGATTTTGTAATTTATTTTTCTCGTTCGCATTCTGAGATACGACTTTGGCAACTTCAGAATAACTGTCTGCTAATGTTTTCTTTTGATTGGGAATGTAAAATAAAAGATTTATTTTGAAAATGGCTCCCAAAATTGAGAGACGGCACGAAGGTTACGTAACTATGCTTTCCGAGAAGTAATATTCGTGTCAACAAATTATAATGCGGTGTAAGAATCTCAATTATTGCATTAAAAAGTATTTATAATATGCTAAATGTGAAAGGAAAATCGTCTAGGTAAAAATGAAAACATGGTCACGAAACCTCATACTAACATTGTTTGAACGCAGCTATATCAAGGAAGTGAAGCCCTAAAAGAAAATCCCCCAAATTAAAGATTCAATGCTTCGAAACTAGAAATGTCTTCCGGCACTGTTTGTAAAGTCATTCACAAAGTTAAAAAAAAAAAATATGTTAAACCTCAAGTTCATTTGCTTTTTATAAAATATATTACTAAAAAGAAAGCAAATTGTAGAAAATTATATGAAAAACTCCTAGTTGCTGAAAAATTAAAATTTGATACTGGATGTAATCCATGGGCTTATTTAAGTAACTGTAATAAAAGAATATCAATTTTCTATTGTTCAACTGAGGGGAATAATCATATGAAATGGCTTTGTCAGTGTACAAAAAATTCTCAAAGGAATTCATGATAGTTACAGGTTTTTGCTTCAACGGCAAATTTAAAATAAAAAATGTCTCAAGTAAAGTCAAAATTAAATCACTCTCCTTTGACCCGAGTATTTTAAAGCCGATTTTTGAAGAAGAAATTCCAGCCATATATAGAATAACATTGATAAAGTTGAATTTCATATGGACAAATAATGGTGTAACGGAAGCTAAAAGGGCCTTCTTGCAATTTCAGGTTTGGTGCCCCAAGGCAGATATTATACTGGGCACGTAATTGGCGTCAGCCAGGCTTTGAAATCCCTAGAATCCTGCCCCTCCCTACGATGCGGGGGGTTTCGAGGGTGTACGTTCGCCAATGTGAACAAAGGTTCTATTCACACGTCTAAAGGCGGTATCACATGTATATTTTCCGTGCAATTGTTTGGCCCAACTTTTCGCCGAATCTGAGGGGGAAGGGTTACCGTAAGCAAAACGACATGCTCTGACGTCAGCCCCGCTCTTTCTCCACATTGAAACATTACTCGCTGATTTTTCTGCTTCGAAAACGACCATCCAATATTATTTCTTTTATTTCGCTCGCGCTTTTTTGTTTATGAGGGTGAACAGAAATGGAGCATCGTTCTGTTCAAAATATTATACGCTATTAAAATATTGTACACTATTAAAATATTATACGCCATATCTGATGCGTTTGATGAAAAGCTATCACCGTTACCGCCATCTTGTTTATGACGCAGGGCGCCGAAGAACCCCATTGGCTCTAATTTCAAGTAACTTTCATTTAGAGCAACTTACTCAGCTCACTGGCAAAAAGTTGTTTGGAAGCCATCGCTATAGCAACGGAGTAAAAATTGCACGAATTCGACCAAAAATTGCACCAAACTTGTACGTGTGATAAGGCCTTAAGTCAACTGCCACTTATTTAAGAAAAACAGGAATGTGCAAGTACAAAATGACAAACGATATAAGTGGCATAACGTACACCACCACAGCTCCCGCATTACGAGGGGAAGGGGCTCATAATTCTAGGGGGCCCAAAGCCTATATTATGCTGTGGTTTTGCAGTCCTATGTAAGATACAATTAGGAGCTCAAAATTTGATTTCTCAGGGGAGCCTCGATATACTCCGTTACTTCACTGAGCGTCATAAAGAAAAGTCGGACAAAATGCAGTTGCGGATGACTATGCAAATTTAAATCGGAAATGAATCTTCTCGCTACATGCAATAAAATTTCAAAAATATGGCAATATAGAAGAACCGTGCCTCTGGTCAACAGTTTAGTTGTGTTTTATGCATGATCCCAAGATGTGAACTGAACACAACATAATTTCCTTTGTTTTGAACTGAAAGCGGTATTAGTCTTTATATTTTTAAGATAAAATCACGTTACGTAATTATTTTTTTTAAAAAAGTACAATTGATATCTTATGCATGCATCTATTGTGTGTGATCACAGTCATACTTCTGTTAAAGTTAATTTATAAAATAGTCATGTTATAAAATATTCATCACACATCCAAAACATCAAAGTTAAATTTGGAATTTTTCTTTTATGCGCTGAAGAGTTACTTCATTTGAGGACTCATAGCCAGATATTTAGTATAAAACGGAGTCCAAGGACACAGTAAGTTAGGAAACCTGAGCTCTAAGCAGAGTGTACTACAGACTGTCAGTTTGAGGCAACCCTAACTTTAAGAAAATATAATCAAGTAGATAGAAACGTGAAGATAAAAGCAAATGAATCAAAACTGCGCATTAATGATGATATATGATATTTCAGATAATAAAGGATGATATCCTATTATTCCAATTTAAATGTGCATCTCAGCTGTTACGCGATCTAAGAAAGATGGCTTTTCTTGAACAGCGTTGAACATTAAATTCTGTCAAAGTTTAGGTAAAACACCAATAGAGACTTTGAAAATGTTAACTAAGGTGTAGGGTGAATCTACTATGGCGAGATCCAAGGTTTACGAATACATCGGGGTCTTCAAGAGTAGCTATAACCCATCGAATACATTGAACACGTTAGACGACCTTCGACTTTACAGAACGAGGAAAAATTTGCGATGGTGTCTGAATGTGTTCAAAAGGATCGTCACCAAGTACTTGAACAAACTGCTGAGGGTACACACTTCTACAAAACGTTGTTTGAGCGAATCTATTTGTCGTAAATGGTCTCAGTTCTAGCAGAGTGATGATTGGGATCTTCTGCAGGGCAACGCACCAGCTCGTAGATACCAATTGGTGAAAGAGTTTCTCACCAAAACTTGCACAAACATGCTTCCATATTCCCCAGACTTAGCTCCGTGTGACATTTGCCTATTCCTATCAATGAAAAAACATTTTCAGGGACGTTGTTTTGTGTCATCAGATGAAATGACAGTTGCATCGCAGGAGGCCTTATGGGAGGTTACGAAAAATGACTTCCAGCTGTGCTTGGAGAAGTTATACGAACGCTGGCAGAAGTGTATCGCTACCCAAGGGGACTACTTTTGAAGTTGGATGTGCTTTGGTGTTGTGAACTATTCAGGGCAAGGTTTTCTATACCTTGCTCCAGAATTTTCGGATAATACTACGTAGTATGAATCAATACAAAATAAAAACTAATTTTAAATGCTTCGTATTTTTTTCAAATGATCACAGGCATCTTAAGATGTTAAAAAAGTTAAATCAATCAGCATACTTAATGAATATAAATCTAATTAATATAAGTGCGATTATACGAAAAATAATCAACAGTAAATAAACAATTAATCAAGTCTATTAATTCCCTTACAACTAACTGATAATTAATTCCATAATTTTCAAAATGCAACTACTTAGCACTAAAAATAATCGAAACTTGAATAGAATACGAAAACTATAGTAAATTTTGTCCTATATTCGCTTAATTGCTCATAGGGGGGAATAACTTCACCAGTAAATAAATACTCCTTCCAGCCGTAAGCACTCTGTAATCCACTTCTTAATAAATAAAATTGCTTCCCTAACCTTAGGAAGCCTTTAATAAACGCTTTCAAACAGTAATTTTCTCCCGTCATCAAGAGAAGACCGATCTTAATGAGTGCGATCTTCTAAGGATTAGAAATAATAATTTGATCTCATTATGATCAAGATTTCGTGAGGCGGATCTGCTTGGGGACGTCGAAAATCCCACGATAATTCTGTCAGGGGACTTCTCTGATCTTCGGTCTGATGAAAACAGTCATGATGAGGTCATTGCTCTATTACTGAGACGCTTCTCTGATACCAAATAACCACGACCAATCCCTTGGGAATACTGCATCTAAGCGTAATGCGTTCTTTTTTTTTTAGTTTTTTCTTACCAATTGCTTTCCGTACGTCTTCTGGAGGTGCAAAAGCTGACCGTCGTGGAAGATCTATTGCTTTATAGTTGAAGACGTCACTCGATTGCTAAAAGGACATTTATTTTATCGTTTAGTTGGGAATAGATGTGACACTCCCTCTCAAGTCAGTATGTACTTGCGAATTAAAGAAAACGATACATTGAAGTTTCTGATTTAGTTGATAAGGTAGAATTTGATTCAATAAAATGATTAAAAAGGTCACCCTTACACTAAATTATTAATAAGCTTTACCATGTTCATGAATCTACTTTATTTGTATAATTTATCTAGTTTATTGTTAACTAGACGTTGCCCACTCACTTAGGTGGGTATTTTATGTTGTTGTTCGATTATATATTGCTTTGGAGTAATTGATATCTAAGTCCTGCCATTAAAGTTTCGATTGTACAGATAAATATTCTTATAACCACTGTGACAGATCTATACGCGGCTCTACTAACCCCTTGGGTTTTTTTCTGGGGAAACAATAATATCAACCAACTTTCACCGAGTGAGGAAAGGGTGATTATGCAAATTAAGTATATGATATAAATTCTGTATTCGCGAGTTTTAGGAATTAGTTGGAGAGTTAGTTGGTTGGAGAGTGAAGGATCGTGAAATTATTTAGTGCATTTGGAATTTATCAATTGAAGATTACTGAGAGTGGACCAATGGACGGTGATTAAATCCGGATAAGGATCACCTTCAAGGATTCAGGTGTAGGACTCAACTTCATAAAAGTACAGGTATCATGATCCTTATTTAAATAGAAGTATAGCTTATTAGTGCGCGACGTGGTTGATATTGAGCTTGTTTAGGTTATCGTGGAATCAGTTGAGGGTCCGTATTAGTATTATTATCCCCAGGCTATCGAGTCTCACCTCCACACTCTGCTATCTGATCTGTTATCATAATTAGATTGTTATTGTGTCGGCTGGATATTTTGGTGACAATAAAATTATTAGAGTGACTCATGTCTACTGATTATTCAGTTTCTCCCACACACCTAGCCAGGTCCGAGGGTAGACAAGGGGTTTCAGAGGGAAGCAGGAACCGACAGGCATTACACCTTCGTCTTTTGATTTAAAAAAAGGGTAGAGCATGAATTTCTTACGCAAAATTATATTGATCATTTGTGCTCCCATAACCCAAGATTATCATGGTCAAAATCTGCAAAATAATAATAATAATAATGAATTTCTACCCAACAAAAGGAACATAGTTATTAATTTTCGCGTCTGTGGGTCTAATAAGAGTTTATAAAAACCAATAACACTCCGTGACTTCCCTTGGTAGTAAATTTCCGCAAAAACAATAATTAGTGGGGATCTCTGTTGAACAAAGTAAACATGCTTTTAAATTTCAGTTCTGTTAGTCTAATATTTGAGTGAAATAAGAGAAATTTTTTTTTTATCTCCAATTCCCCCGAAATACTGGTAACCCTTCTTGGGAGTCAATTTCTCCTAAACTCATTCTTCGGGATTGATTTTAATAAACATGTATTTAGCGAATCTCTATTTTCCACAATAAAAAATGTTTGTAAAATTTCTAGTATGGACGTCTAGTATTTCAAAAACGGGTATTTTTTTATCTTCATTGCAAACTTTCTTGGTATAGGTTTTCGCAAAACCCGTTCATAGGGGATCTCTGTTCAATCTACGAGATATGTTCACCAAATTTGTAAAAGCAGAAATTTTTGTTATCTATAGCCCCTGTAACCACCCTCCTCTTTGTGAGTTGATTATTGTAAAACCCTTTCTTTTCGGGACTTTTCATAACATAAGAAACACATTGAACAAATTCCACATCTGTTGATATAATACTTCACAAAAATGGAAATTTGTTTATATCTTTTAAGCCCTCAATACCAACGTAGGGGCTCGGGTTTTGCAAAAACTATCTTTGGGGACGTCTACTGAACAGAAGAAATACATTTAATAAATTTCATTTCTTTTGGCCAAACAGTTCAAAAACAGGAATTTTCGTTTCAATAAAGCATCCTTAACCTCCTTTGGGAGTCTATCTTCATAAGATATGTTTTCAGCTTCTATTCTCTGCAAAAGAAACATGGTTACAAAATTTTAAACATATTGGTCTAATTGATCAAAATCGGGAATTTTTGCCTAGAAGGCCTTTTTAAACCTTTTGGAGTTTGAATATTCGGAAAACCCGTCCTTAGAGGATTTATACTTAATAAAATGAACTTGATTACTAAATTTCAAGTCTTTAGGTCTAACAATTCCATAGATTTCACGATGAGTTAGCGATCGCGTCACTTCTAGATTTGTTTGTATATATATATGAATCAGTATACCATGAATAAATTTAGTTATTGTTTAATTTTTGCTCTGATATTGTATTTATATATGTATCAAACTCAAATAATAATTATGCTGTCAACATTTTAATTGATTATATCCAAGATAGTTTTCATTGCGGGAAAATTCATTTTCACTTTGCGGCACAGTTTTATATTTGGATGATTCCCAAAGGAAATACTTAATCTCCTGAACTTGTTTTGGATGAACTTAAAATATCTAACTATAAGTAGCATAATTATAGCTTCAGTTATTAGAACTTATTATTATAACTTATTAGGCCCTAATAATTAATTTCACTGCTTTTCTCTTCTATATAATATGGATATTATCAAGACGAAAATACCCGAAGACTCGGGGGAAAAAAGTATTTTGTGTTGTATAAAGTATATTTAGTTTTATCTTTAAAAATATCTTTTTAATTAGATGGATTATATTTAAAAATAAAATATTAAGGAGTATTTTTTATGCTGAAAATTAGCAAAATAGAAAATATTACAAGCCATTGTCAGTACTTATTGACAAATCAATGTCATTTTTTTGGAAGGAAAGAGAAAATATGTTTTTTGTGAAGGTTATATATGATTTTAACACTTTGTTTAACAAATTATCTCAGAAATAAACTTAATTTCAACATCAATTCTTTTTAAATATGCTCACAGGAACCTTTAGTGAGTGAATATCAACGTCAAACTGCTACACAAGGGCTTTTGGCGACGGACCTGGTAATTTTGTTCCACGGTCAAGTGTCGAGGACGTCACCTGAGCTGGCACCCCTCTCCGCACTAACACACAACACTAACGAGAGGACGTTTGGATTCTCGACAGATGTAACGAGCATCACTCCCCTACACGGTATGTCTTTCTGAAAATAGGAAATCATTAAGCAGGATGATCCTGATCAAGACAATGGAACAAAATTATTAATTTATTGTATTGTCGTCGGTTCGGGATAGGTGAACAAAATTTTGAATTAATCTGACCTTTTTAAAGTGGTTAAAAATTTTATAATTCCGTTACATGCAAGTGAAGCTTATAAAAGGGTGTTAAAATCAGTTTAAGCCTATTGGTTGGTAAATTGCACCTTGAAGAAATGTAAAAACGATCAAGCTTTACATATTTGGATTGCTTAAGATAAATTTAATTTCAGAAACTTATTAGGTAGGGAGTTTAAAGGTTCACATAATGTACTTTTTTAATTTTTAACCATTAAACCGACCAAGTTAAAATTTTTTCCATTGTTACTGAATGGATGTTCCCTCGAA
Source organism: Trichonephila clavata (assembly GCA_019973975.1). Lineage (NCBI taxonomy): Eukaryota > Metazoa > Arthropoda > Arachnida > Araneae > Nephilidae > Trichonephila > Trichonephila clavata. The sequence continues at coordinate 25,989 of BMAO01020557.1, forward strand.
CAGACCGGGTTAATGAACATTCCTTTTACAAATATCACAGAGAAAAGCAGAATATAAGATATTTATTCTTTTCGGAAAATAATATACCCTGCACAATTCGATTTTCTTATTCTTCACTTACGCATGGAAATACATTCAACAACAGATTTTAATTAAACGCTCTCTTTCGTTTCGAGATGGGATTCAATATCTTAATATTTTACATAAATACGAGTATTATAAAGGATTTCTTTTAACGAAACGGATCGTTAAATTTGGAACTAAATGCATTGAAGTAAATGTTAACAAACATGAGAGGCATTCGATTTGAGGAATTAAAAAAAAAGTTTAATCTTTTTTATGAGGTGCACGGGGAAGGTAAAATGGAATTCATTAAAAGGAAATGCTTCATATTTTCCATATGGTTAAAGAATGTTTTAGGAAAAATTAAGTAATTAGTTTTCGAGTAGTCTTTAATTACTCCATTAGCTTAAGGTATCCGACTAGTTCAGAGACCAATTTTTAAAAAAAATTGATTTTCAGAATAAGTTTATTGTTTTGAAGAACATAAAGAGGCTTAAAAAGTCAGAATTATTAAATAAATATCATGTATTACCCCTTGTTTTTTGAAAAAAAAAATATTTTTATGAAATTTTAGCAAAATTTATAAAGTTAAGAAAAACCCCATAAATAAAAATAAATTGCACATTAAGCAATTTTAACTTCATTAATATATTTTTTGATCCCTCTGAAGTGTCACAAAACGCAGGATAAATAATATTTAAAGAAATAAATATTTTATTAGCATTTAAATTTGATGATAATGATTTTTCATCAAAATTACTGCATGTTCTAAGCTAAAAATGGCTGTAAAATATGATGAAATGTAGGTGTCTTAAAACGTGCGGTTTCTTACACTCTGAAGGGCCCATAACATATATGTTACAAATTTCATCGAATTTGATTGAATTTTTTTGGAGATATCCCGTTTTTCGTGCACAAATTATCGTAAAACTTTCATTAAAAAAAAAACGCCTTAAAAATATTTTTATAAGTTAGATAAAGTAAATGCTATAAAAACAACTTCAAAAACTCTCTAGTTTTGAGTGTTAGCCCTTCTTCTTCAATAATTATATTTCTTTTTTCCCTAATAGCCCAAATATTACCAAACATCAAACACCTAAAAAGCACTTTTTCAACCTATTTGGATACCTTAATGGGCATACGTTTTAATTCAAATTCTCTATTGCATAAATATACTCTTTTTCCATTTCAAGAGCTGCCCATCCGGTAAACTGGTTAGTGACGCTGACTACTATACCATTGGGCCAGGTTTCGAATCCCGGAGAAGGCATGGATGTTTGAGAATGTATAGTCCCCCCTGTGCGGCAGGAGGTGGCTCTAAATAGCCACTGAGGTGAAAGTCCTCTCGTGAAGTTGGTGGAAGGGGAGAGAGGGATGGGAGGCTTCTGAACACCTCCAGGATGTTCACTCTCAAAATTGGGGTGGAACCGAACCAAATCGCCCTGTCACTTATATGGTGCTTAAAGCTACGGATAACGACAGGCGTTCATCTAGTCCAGAGGTTAACAAACTTTTCGGTCTCATAGACCCCTTGCCATGTTTTTTGATTTGGGGTAGACACCTGATTAATAATAAAAATTAAAACAAACTTTTTAATTGATTTAAATAAAATAAAAAAAAAAAAAAAAAAAAAAAAAAAAAAAAAAAAAAAAAAAAAAAAAAAAAAAAAAAAAAAAAAAAAAAAAAAAAAAAAACAAACAGCAAACAAATGATTTTAATGAGAGGGATGAATCTGGCGCTACAATTACAAATCCTCAACGTTTTTTTTTTTGTTCTTTTGGTTTTGTTTTGGAGATTGACAACCACGCTGAACCTCCTTCTCATAGGAAAAGCAATTAAAAACATCCTCATGATATTCCATAATTCGGGGCAAATAACATGTTTGCCTTTTTAAAGCCAAAATTACTGACATCCGTTTCGAAACTTCTAGATCTTCATTAGTGCATATTATGATCAGTTCCGATTGTCCTGTGACATTTTTTTTCAATGTGATCATATAAATTCATTGCCTACTGTGGTAGTACCCTAGTCAAAGCTCTCTCAAACCTGTCTTCAAAATCTGAATAAAAGGCCGTTAAATGTTCAACGTAGGTCAAAACGTCCTGACAGATTGTCTGTGACAAATTGGGAAAATTCGGGACCTCTAGTATTGTACTTCTTGAGCATAATTCTAGAAAGAAAAGCTGAAATGGTTCTTGTTTTAAAAAAATTATATTGTCACCTTGTAAGTGCAAATCGAACTCGTTAAATTTAGTAAGTAAATCTGTTAAATAAGTAAAATTTGGATTCCTCTTGATTAAATTTCTTTTAAAATTAAAGTCACGATCTAGTTTAATGAGAACCACTATCATATACCCCACACGGACCTCCAAATTATTTTTTTACTGTCATGAACCCCTTGCAGTTCGTCATAGACCCCTGGAGAACGACAGAGCACTTTGGGAATCACTGATCTAGACCCTTGCCACGTTGAGCCTCGATCTGACACAAGGAGTCTTGGTGACGAATCTCGAAATTTTAAGCCTTGGTCATGTGACGAAGACAACACCTGTGATCTGGTGCTCCCTATTCTGAGCTTCTTCGCCAGTAGAAAGATTTTGAACATCGACAGATTTCAGTAAGGTGTGCGTCGTCCCCTTTATATACAGCTGTTCTTCAGTGGTACCAGGACTCAAACTCGTGACACACCATGATCATAGCCACACCACCGGGAGGACTTTGAGCCACGGCACATTTACCGTACACCATCCCCTCTACGTGAGTAAGTGAGTGAATATTAACGTCGCACTGTTCAGCTACATGAGGGCTTTTGGCGACGGACCACGTAATTTTGAAACATGTTCAAGTGACGAGGACGACACCTGAGCTAGCACCCCCATCTCCTAACAACCACACCACACCAACGGGAGAACGTTTTAGCAGAGACGTCTTAAGACTTCTTGAGGCCGTGGGCCTTACGCAAAAAATAGACCTGGTGTCCCTACGGAAAATTAGGCCCTAGGCCCTTACACAAATTAAGGCCCTATCTATTATCCATAAAAGTAGACAGTGAATACCATTCGTGGTCAAATGCTCGTACAAACCCGATAAAAAATGTATAAAACTTACAGTCACACAAACCTGCTCGACTGACAGCCGCCGTTAGACTGAATGAGTAATGAGAGCGTATGGTGGTAGGCCTAGAAGGACGATCATCACATGTTGTCAGTTGACACATCGTCCAAATTACCAGTTTTTCGGAGAATACAACCAGAAATATCATTTGATGGGTGAAATTATTCGAGTCATGGTCTTGTTAAGATTGATTCGAGTACAAAACGAGGCCCTCATTGTGGCCGAGGCACTAGGTCTGGGCCCAGTTGGCCCATGCCTTAAGACGTCCCTGCGTTTGAGCTCTCGACAGATTTAACCCTACACGCTCCCCTACACGGCGAGTCATCCCCTCTACATGGCGGATCTTCAGTTGAACTAGGGATCGAACTCATTGTCCACCGACCACGAGTTCGTGATCATAGGACCCGTGGCCACTGTCATATCGGGTACCTTTGATTAAGTATAAATATCATCGGTCTTTTGATGTTCTGATTGTAACTTTTCTATTATTTTTGATAACCACTAATATGAAAAGTCACGTATTTCCGATTATAATATCGTATGTTTACTCGCAATTTACTCAAACGATTTATAATAGTGTTTGTCAAAAAATATCTTCTTTTATGTTCATTGATCGACTTAGCACGTGTAAAAAAAAGAGCTCTTTGTGTATTTATTCATACATAATACATAAATATGTGTATTAAATGCATATTTATTTTGAGAACAAAGATAATTGATTCGGTATACACACATATATGTAATTAACAGCTTAGTTATACCTGCTAGCTATAGTTAGCTATAGCATCGAGTCAATTTATAGGTGTTTGAGGCTATATCTCAGAATAATGAAACAAATATAGAGAGAAAATTTATTATTCTATAAATGAGACGAAATGGGATTCAAATTTAATACCATTGCCAACAATAAATTAGTTTGTTCAACAAAAATAACAGGAATAAGCATTTTTTAAATGGAAACAACCTTATTTATACACATATAAGTACATATATATAGCCTGCATATTAATCTCATTCTTAAGTCATTTTCGGATTTATTTGTCATTGATATTTTTCCGAAGAAAGAATGTTTCATTTCAAGCGTTCTAATATAACGTGGTAATTACATTTATCGGAGAAAACACTCTGTTTTCTATAATTGGAGTAAGACTTTTTAAATTAACAGAGGAATATCATTGAGATAAAAAAAGCAATTTATTTTCAGAAATGCTGTTTACTTCAAATCTAGAAATATGCTTTCATAATGAGACTAGAGTTAATAAGTAATCATCAGTATATCAAGTGAATACGTGTTTTTAGGGTTGAAGGTTAAATTTATACGAATGTGAGAGGAGGGTGTTATATATGGAATTTCGCCTTTAGGAAGTGTATTAGTGACTGATTTGTGTTTCTTAGATTTTTCTGATGAAAGTATTAAAATAGATAAGGAATTAAAAGAGAAAATAATATGTATCCAATAGCATTATGGAGTATGTATCTTCTGTCAATAAAAGAGCATAGAAAAAATTAAGACAGAGAAGATAATGTTAATGAAGAAGGTCTGGTTTTCTGGGAACGAAATGCCAGTTTTTAAGAAAACACAATACGATGACACTTATAAAACTCGCTTTAAAAGAAAAATCCAAAATTTTTTTTAGCCTAAATTATTTTTTATATAATGCTTTATAATATCAAAAAATTTAAAGGTTCTGTGTTAAAAAAAATTCAGAGTTATGCTAATTTTTGTGTTCGTTAAATTCACATTCCAATCGCAAGTAAGAACATAAAATTGATCAGAAAGAAAAAATATAACTGGTTTGTCTTCATTTGAAATGCTAAAGCTTTTTATTTCTATTGGACCAAATGCTTTGATACATTTTCTGTTTGTTATTTTTTGATATGCATTTCTGAAGCAAAGCAATATTTTTTTTTGCCGGCCATCCGGTATGGTGGCTAGTGACGCTGATTGCTGTGCCGTAGGGCTTGGGTTTGAATCCCGGAGAATGCATGCATGTTTGTGTTGTAATCCTTCTTTCTTTCCTTTATGAGTTGTAAGCCCCTTGTGAGATACATTGTGTGGTACACGGGGCTTATAAATGTTCTCAATAAATATGTATTTATTTAAAAAAATAGTTGAATTTAAAATTTATTCATTTTTTAAGAAATTTTCAATGATTATTCATAGAAATAAGTATTTTACGAATATCAATCATTTTATCACAAACAACACATACTAACCTTTGTTACACATAGTTCAACGTACTTATAAATCAAATTTCACGTATGTTAGTTGATTTTTGTAGGAGAAGCAATTTAAAAAAAATCCCTTCCTAAAAGTCTTAAATTTTTCTTTAAAAAAATTAAATAAATAGGGGGGAGGAGCACAAAAACTGGTTTAAGTAATCTGTATATATAGGTTCCAAGCAAAGCAATTGTAAAAACCATTAAATCAAAGATATTTTTATAAATCTTACCACGTCCCTCTTAATTAAATTTTATCAATAAATAAGAGTTATATATAGTTCGAATTAAAGTCACATATGGGCTATAAATGGCCCATATGGGCTAAAGTCTCATATGGGCTCATATAAGCTACAGGGATATTATTGAACTAAGAAACATCATTTTAAAGATGATACCCTTATTTATTCTTTCTTGTTCTTTCCAACCACAACGTAGGAAGGTATTGAAGCAAAACCAGGGCTTCGAATCGGAACTGAACGAAAACCGGAAAAAACCGTAGTTTTGGCCGGAACGAAAACCGGAGCTGAACCGGAAAAAAACCGTTTTATTTCGGTTCGATATATCATCAGTCACTCTCTAACCCAGGGGTCAGCAACCTTTTAGTTCTGGTGTGCCAAACTAATCTACCAATATGATTCAGCGTGCCACATAGTAGAATATGCTTGGAACATTTTTATGTTAGAACATTTTCATTCTCTAACTCATGCTTCAAGAAGAGTTAGAGAATAGAAGTTAATAATATAGATTTGCAGTTTTGCAATACATTAATTTTGTATCATTTAAAGATATTTCTTAACATAAAACATATTTATTTCTTCACTAAAAATAAAAAAAAATTAAAATGGTACAAATTTTTAGTATTTTTAAAAAAATATTTATTAAAATAAGAAATAGACAACATAAAATATAAGTATTTCCCTTCATCATAGTTAAATAAAAACTTTAATGCAAACCTAATGCTTGCACCGCTCTATTTTCATATCACAAAATCAGGGAAATAATTTGTGACTTTTTTAATTTGACACGATTCTGAGCTTTCTATTGTTAAGCAATTTCTTTGCGTACTCGAAATATTTTTCATTTGAAGAGAAATTTTTTCTTAGATATGTAGAAACCCAAAAACGGAAAGTAGAGTACATGCAATTTTCTCTCAAAAACAATTAAATTTCTCCAGAAATGAGATTCAGTAATTTAAAAAGTAGCTGTTAATTTTTTTTTTGTCTTATCGTAAATGTTCAAAGTTCCGAAGATGTTTGTCAAAGAAGGTCCATTACAAATTTATCAACTTTCATCCACTAAAATATTGGCAAATTTGTAGAGGAGAGCAGAGTACCATTGAAAATTGTACCACGCGCCACATGTGGCACGCGTGCCATTGGTTGCGGAACCTTGATCTAAATGGAACAGTGGAGGATTATTTATTTATAAATCAGAGCAACAGCAAAGGTGAAGAAGAAACATGATTCGATGATAGATTGGAAGATGAAAATGACAAACTTTTAAAGTTATCTAACAATGAAGATTCTTAAGGTATACTATTTTCTTTAATTAATCAAACAGTTTGTGTACATACATTTACAAATCTATTTTTTAATGCTCATATTTTCTTTATTTTTAAAGTTATCATTTCTATATTCAGTGTACAACGAGCTCACTTAAAGTTCAATCTCATTTTTTTGTGTGAAAAGGACACATAAAAATCGGAATGTTCGGTATTCAGCTTTTATTCCATTTTTTGCTTGTTTCTTTTTTCATTTCTCGATTCTCTGCAGTAGTAAACTTGCTGGTGTCCTAAATAAGTTCAACTGTTTTATACTTGAAATAAGCTAAAAATAAGAAATACACATATTTGTTAAGAAAATACAACATAATGTTCAATTGATGTATACAATGCAGAGTGTACTTTGTTGCTCTCGCCCCTTTTTTCATAAATTAGATAAGGAAGCGAAAAGCTGAGAGGCGACACGTTGTATCGAACGGTCTACGAAACCCACTTCTACGCATGCGTCGAACATTCTCCAATCAAAACAAAACACCACATTCTACTCTTTTAATCATTCACTCTGTATAAACGGATTTTCTTCCCCATAGAAGGTTTCCTTTTCCTTTTTTTCCCTTCTTTTCTTCTGGAAGGTGTTCTAGATCTAAAGAATATCAGAAGAGTTCGAAATCCCTTGAAGTATGTCGAACTCCAAGCGATTGAATTTTCCGTCTATGTATATCTTGAAAAAAGATTGGAATATGTGGAACCCTTATACGAATAAATGTTTATAAAATTTTGGCTTACTTTTTTATCGTTCTTTGTATGCATATAGTACATATATGAGTGTTGCGTGGGTGTGTGAGCACGAGCGTATTGTGTAGAACAGTTTGTTCTATTTATATTGTAGATCTGGTTTCCGATATACAGTATTTTGAAATTGAAATTTATTTTTTTTACGATTGATTCTTATAGATATGGTTTATTGAAGTTTTGAACAATGGGCTAAATTCATGTAACGTCATAGTCACATGACATGTTTCTAGCCAATTAGTTCACTAATCCATGTGATGTCATAATCATACGATAAATGCAGTCACATGTTTCCAGCTAATAAGTTCATACGCATCGTAGTTGCCAATTTTTGCTTTCTGTAGAAACTTATTTTTAAAAAGTACAGATTTGTCAACAATAATTACGAACATACGAGTAAAGAAGCAAAACAGACTTAATTAAAAAGTACGCAAATAAAATAAGTTTATTTTTCTAAATTTTAAAATATTTTTGAATTTTTTTAAGAGTAACGGAACACCATATAATTTTAAAAAAAAAACGATTTTTATGTTTATAAAATAGCGCATACTCTTTCAAATCTAAAAATGTGCAATACTTATATGTTTGTAGGGAAAATATGTAACCCTTAGGAATGAAAAATAAAAGATAAAGGTGTAAAAACTAATGACCACGCCCCTTTCTACACATCATAAAAGGATAGTTTCTCTTGTGTTTGGTGTATGTAACCATTAATTTTTTTCATTGGAAGAAACGAAAACCATTTTCTCAAAATAATGTCTAATTTTTAAAAAAAAAAAATATTTTAACAAGTAAAAAAAAATGAGATTTTCAAAATCTTAAAGACATAGGATTTTTTCAAAAAATTACGCATTTATTAAAATAACAACTTTTTACTAGGTTTTTTCCAGTGCATATTCGAGAAATGTTTTGATAAGGTAAAAAGGGTACCTTAACGAGAAATATGTATTACGAAATTATGCTCATGTTCAGCTAAAACAAGTGGAAAAAATGCTTCTGAATTTAAAATTATTTTTTGAACTCTAAGAAAGAATTTAAGTGTTATTAATAGGCACAAGAAAAATAAAAGCATAAAAATTGATCACTTGATTAATATTTGCTTCTTATAAAAAAAGAGAAAAGCAAATATTAATAAAATGTATAAGAAATAAAAAAAATTGCGTTTTTTTCATTTTTTAAAAGCATATTTTTACTCTTAGGTACACTTTAAAACACTATTGCACTTTATTAACTTAAATTTTTCTCTTAAAGTAATGCGTAGTTAAAAAAACACAGTTTTATATATGAAAAAAAATTTAAATTTTCAAAATTATAAAGTCATTACTTTTTTTAAAAAAAAAAATGTTATACGAAGATTTTACCTAAATATAAATTTCTTATAATTTATGTATTATTTTATGTACGTATGAAATAAATTTTGAATGTTTAAGAAATACTATTTTTTAAAAAATTGGTATATATAAAACGGAAAAAATAAATATGTATTCTGAGATGTTAAAAACACACAAATTATGTCTAAGCTAAATTAAAGAGAGAAAAAAAGAACATTTAAACTAACCATAGTAGTTTAAATGTTCACTAACCAACATTTGTAGTTCTAAATAATCATTAAAATATCATTATTAAACACAAAATATCAAAGCTGTATTGGAAATTTAAAAAGATACATGTCACAAAAACAAACAAATCTTGATTTTGGCATATCCTGGTTCCCTTAGGCAAATTATTGATTATTTTCATTAAAAGCTTAATTAGACTGAAAAAAAAAATAGTTGGTCACACAGAATTTAGAAGATAGAACTTATTTTTAGGTGTTATTCTGAGATAAGTGTGGTGAAAAATTTTATCCGTAAACTACATCTTTTACTTTCTATGATAGAATCAATATAAAGTTAAAATAAGGATTAAAGAAAAGAATAACTATTAGAATGTAAGAAAATGCCGTCAGGGTTTTAGAAATTTAAAAAGCATAAAATACTATCTAAAAGAGAGTAACATGACACTTTGAAGCTTATTTAAAGAAAGGTAAAACAAGAGTTCCCTTCGCTGGAGGGCACCGGTGAAGATAATGACCGGACGTGATGAATTTCATTTGCAGCGAGTTTTGAAACCGAAACGCAGGGAAAAAATGAAAGCGTTGCAAAAGATGAAGTAGTTCATTAGTAGAGTAGGGGAGTAGTTTTTTTTATAGAACTATTTTGTAGATTTTTAAAAAAATTGGTACGTAATATAAAAATTTTATTTTTTAACTTCGAATAAAAATAATCACAATGACTGTCGGAATGGGATATTTAAACTTTAATGAAAAATAATAATTATAAAAATTATATGTTGTATAATATAAAAAAATTAAAACCACAGAGTTATGTATTTAAAATTCATGATTAAATTTGTCTAGACAATGTACCACGGACGAAATATACATGAATAAAGAGTATCTTTGCATAAAAATAAAACTTCCAGCAAAAGAAAAGGGTTTTGTGCCTATAAATTAATTTAGATCGCTTGCGAATGTAAGCGTTTACTTCCTTTATTTCAAGTTCCTTTAACTGAAATGTATAATTAGCAGGCACTGGATCCAAGTTGTTGCATAATTCCCCTAAATTTAACCTCAAAATATAATTTATGATCTGATTTTTCCCTCTGTGTGGTGATTGAAATCTTACGATTCTCAATTCTCCGAAAAAGACATAAGTTTAAAAGGCACGCATGTGTGTAAATCGCTTTGTAGGCTATCTGCAACAATAAAGTTTGCACTTTCGAACAAATTTATGTACAGTAGAACGTCGTTTAATGAATTGGGATCGGATACCGTTTGGATAAGCGATTGTTCGAATAACCGAAAACCGAAAGCAATTCATGCAGTATATGATATTGGACGCTATACAAATGTTGAAAACCATCCTATGCGGGAAACGTGCTTGAAGAAAAAGCCAAATAGGTGCAAAACATCGCAATTTTAACTTGATTGTGGAAAATAGTCACTTATTTTTCGTTGTACCATTGTACACCTTCGTTTTTCCACTGCAAGGTCTTTTATTCTCTTCAGCAGCAGTAGTTGAGTAAGACAGCACTCTTATTGTTGTTCGTACCATTCCATAGCTGTGTCTAACGCAGAAAAAGCTCAGCATTTGATGGACCCTTGCTACTTACGTTGTTGCTGTTGTTGTCCTCGTCTTCATCCGTTTCATCGTCGACAGGGTCGGATTCTTCTTGCATGAAAGTCACTTTCTCGTCATTATTTAGCATTTGAAATCCACAGTCTTTTGCATCGCATGCTATCCAGGTTTCTACATCAACGTAACTTAATAAAAGAGCACGTATATACCCCCTCACAAACTGACCTAATATTGCGCGCAGATGTTTACCAAATCACACAACTGAAATGCCCCAAATATCCCTGACCTTGGGTTTTCCCGTCACTTTTGGCCTCACAGGGAAACAAATGTTGAGCCTTGTACTATTCGAAAACGTACCCGGACTCGGATATTTGACGTTTCGGATAATAAACATTCGGATAAACGACGCTCTACTGTAGAAGGATTATCAACACTCTGGCGGACTCAGTTGTCTTACAGTGGTTTCCAACTCATTGTGCCATCGAAGGAAATGAAGAATCCTATTTCCTTGTAAAAAGGGAACGACTATTCTACAAACCACTAATAACCATTTGACTTTGAATTCTGCAAAATTTCTAATTAAATTAGAATTTAAGAGAATGTTTGCCTCCTACCTATCAAAGGGAGCTAAGAGAAGGGCCTGGGATCGCCTCATCAGGTCAAAGCCAGTCATTCCAAATTTTCCTCTCGTCCTGTAGGCGTGGTGTTATTTCTTCTTTTGACTGAGCACGATTACTTCAATGCCCGTCTTTTAAAATTCGAATTTTAAGCGACACTTCAACTTGCACTCTTTGTGACTCTGGAGAGTCCATGGATAAGTGCCATATTGTCCCTGCTGTATTGCATTTTAACTCTATTATTCTTTAAGTATTGGGAAGCTAGATGGAGACTAATGACTTGCTGGCCAAATATCTGGCATTTGTAAAAATAAATATTTCAAAATACTTATCAAATATTATTTGTTGTTATAAATAAAAGGAAGCTCCTTTTCAGCTTGTACAGCACGTTGCCTGATAGGAACAGTGTGCGGTCGGCGTTATCCAGCTGGCAAAGGACATTGAGAATCTCTGAATAAAGAGGAGTGTCACCAGCTGGACCAAATCATCCACGTATCGTTGGACGTCGCAATACCCGAAATATGAAACACATATGACAAGCCATTGTATGTATTGGTGTCCAAGCCCCTGTGGTGGCCGCGGTAGCCAAGTGGTCTAGGCATCGGATCGTGGCTAGCATGTCAGGAATTCGATCCCAGTACCACTGAACAACCGCCGTATAGGGGAGCGATGCACGTAAAATCTGTCGAGAGCTCAAACGTCCTCCCGTTGTTGTGGTGTGGTAGGGGGTGCCAGCTCAGGTGTCGTCCGCGTCACTTGACCATGGTTCAAAATTACGCGGACCGTCCCCAAAAAAAGCCCCCGTGTAGCTGAACAGTGGGACGCTAATATTCACTAACTCACTCCAAGCCCCTGTGTCTTATTATCACGTGGTCGTACATTCCACATATGCTGCCGTTTCAGACCTATCCTCATATCAGTGTTAAATTTGTGTTTGGCGTAACGTTTCTGAAACTGTGGAGTGCGACCTCTAGGGGGAGGGAGAGGGGGTCGTGAGAATATTGAAATGTCGGAAATAAAACATTATTTAAAAAATATTATTTGCTGAAATTAAACCAACAAAAGACATTCTGACATGCTAAAAAATAAAATACATGTTGGCACTGATATAATACACTTAACTTACTTAGTGCTTATATATGCTGATAAATATATATTTGCACTGATCACAGCACTGCACAATGTATTTTATTATTAATTCAACAAATAAAAGTTAAGGACACGTTTAATAATTACCCTTGACCCCATGGGCTCGTTATATATAAAATTATATACAAAAATCAACACTTATCTTGATAATTTGCTCGGTTTATAATTAATCCCTTAACTGCCTTTTAAAATTTACGCGATTCACTCCTCAATACCATGGTTTTCCACGCAGGTGCGCATATGTGATGTATTGGGAGGAGGGGGGGGGAGAAAAGGAATAAATAAGTGAATTATTTGAAATAAGTAAATCTTTCAAAAACTTCGGAATAGTTTTATGGATGGAAGTGTACAGAAAAGATCATACTTTAGAAAGACGTATATATACGTCCATGGCAAGTAACGCTTTGGCTGAGCGAGTTTTTTTTTTTGGCGCCAGTGGAACTTATGGGGTTAAAGTAGAATTGTAGCCTTAGCGTAAAAGTATAGTATTATTCAATTCAATACATTGTTATTGAATGGAGGGGGGGGGCGATGAAAATTATGATTGAATATTGGGTTGCAAGTATTGAAAGTTTGAGAAGCACTGGTTTGGTGAGTATCATTGGACTAATAGAAGTGTGATACGTCTGAAACATCACGATCTTGTATTATCCCATCACTAACGTCACTCCAGAGCGCCATCATTTCGAACAGATTTGTCTTTGTTGGGGGTACATTTTCAGTCTTCTTAAAATATGCCATGGGTTCAGGTCACAAGCAATTAATTAAGAGGAAATGGTTCATTGGATCTCTATGTTCATATATCTGTTCGCTATGGTTTCCCCAATACTTAATGTAAAGATTTTACAGATTTACGAATTTGTGAAATTTATTCACAAGTTGTTTAAATCAATCGAAATATTTTTATTTCTTATCACGTTAATTTGTGAGCATAGAAAATCGTTTAATTTAATAAATCAACTAGATCTTTATTATACAAATGAATGAAAAATGAAATCGAATATTTGATAGAATGTAAATTACATTCAGAAGTAGTTTTTATCAAAATTAAAACTTATAAAGGACTTTTGAAGGGGTGAAGTTGAAGAAATGTATTAGGTGATCTTAGCAAGTACTTATTTCATAATTCCTGTTTGATTTGTTATGAAGTACGCTTAACATTTATTTTTTAAAATAATTTTTTCAGAAGTTCAATTTCAAGAACAGCAATAAACGATCATAACAAAGTTTTTGTATTTCCTGTACAATTTGAATAAAGTGTTACAACTATGAATGTGATGATTAAAGCGTTCTGATGGTCAAACAAGAGTATGTGGTAGTTAAGTCCACTACTATGATAATATTTAAGCATTTCAATTGTTAGAAAACGAGTCTGATATTGAAAACTAAAGATACAACTACTGCATTAGCGTCCATTAGTGATACTTTCTAGTTTTTCACGTTTTAAAAAGTAATAAAAAACACTTGGAACAGTTGAAAATTCTGACAGCTCAAAATCAAATCCATGATTAAAAACTAAGATTTAGGCTTCTCCCAGGAGGATAATAAATAATTACTTTTAGAATAAACGAATCTCTCTCTCCATTTTATAACAGAGTGTTGTTGTTGCAAATGTCACTTGATTAGCATTGCCATTCGAGGCCCACAAGATTCATCATGGCTAAGGGCTAGATTGTACACCGGATGTTATCCGTAGCTTTGAGCATCATGCAGGTGACAGTACGATTTGGCTCGGTTCTACCCTCTTTAGATACTGAAGGGCCCCACCTCTCTTTCCCTTTCACCAACCTCAAAATTATAACAGGTAAAAACACAGAAATCTGATGCATTTTTTGTCAGTTTTAAACCTTTAATAAATAATATACAATTGTATTTATTATTATTTATATGATTTATAAAAGAGAAAAATTTTATTTAGGAGCCAAAACTGTTCAAAAACTCTTTACTAGGAAGTCGATGCACTACTTCATGCATACAAAATATGAGATAATAAGCAAAATGGGAATTTCTCATTGCATGAATTATTTCAAATGTTAATTAACGAAACACAGACACAGTGATTTTCGTATAACTGACTCATTTCCGCTGTGGACATAATAAAATTCCATTCAAGGTCAAATAAATGTGTGATATTACTTCCAGAAGTTTGCATTACTCTAATGGTATCTACTGAGTGCAGTGTTTCTCAAACTTTCAGTATTGGTGACCCAATATGCAATCATAATTTTCATCGCACCCCTCTCCATACAATAACTATGTATTGAATTAAAAAAAAAATACTTTGACGCTAAAGCTACAATACGACTTCAACCTCTTAAGTGCATCTGGCATGTATAAACGTCTCACTCAGCCAAAGAGTTTATTATCCCTGACGTATATATACGTCTTTCTAAAGTACGATTTCCTCAGTGCACTGCTACCCATAAAACTGTTCCAAAGGCTTTAGAATACAATAAAAGGACATTGACAATGTTTGCGAAGGATTTACATTTTCCAGAGACTGTTTTACTTATTTATTCCTTTTCATCCATCCCGATATATTACATACACCTGCTTCCGGTGACATTGAGGAACAAATCGCGTAACTTTTAATCAGCAGGAAAGGGATTAATTGTACACCGTAAAAATTATCAAAATATCTGTTATTTTTTTATATGTCAAGCCCATGGGGTAACTGGCAATTATTGAAGTTATTCTTATAACTTTGTACTCTTAAATAAATTACAAAATATATTGCGCACTACTGATATTTATAAGTTTATTATATCAGTTCAAATGTGTATTTTTTATTTTTTATTACGTTAGAATGTATTTTTTTATGTGTAACATCTTTCCTCTCGATTGCTGGAGATTTGTGGGAGTGATTTCGTGAAAAGGGACGGAAATGCGTAACAGGAAGTTGGGGAAGCGTGCGCTATTCAGTGAAGTTCTGTTTTCTCTCTCCTTCATTCGGAGGGTCACCCCCATCCCCCACCCCCTGCGGTCTAGAACGTGGGACCTTTGTTTTTGTTTTCTCCCTTTAGGATCAGAGAAGAAGCTAAGTCCTTTAGGCAGAGCCCCGTAGTTGGACAATGGACCAACGTGTTCGATACCTGACTTCGATTGCTCTGTACAATTTAAACGACCGGCCAAATAGCAGTTGGTGTTGCGATCTATTGCATACGGAACACCTCACATGTTGTGGCTCCTCATATGGATATTACTTATCATCAAACAAGGGACTGGGTATTGTTAGCCAAGGTATTGAGGATATATGTGCGGCAAAATGCTTATTTGAAAATGGATAAACAGTGATTTCGGTGGTCGTACACATTTCTCCGAATCAAACGGTTAAAAAAATTAAAGATTTCCTACATTTTTACTTTTACCATATACCGAAGTGGTTCTGCTCTTTTTTTTAAAGAAAAACTGTCACTCACTTTCCATGATTTTGAGTGGTGAAGAAGATTTTGAGAAGTTAACTTCAGTTTGCTAGAAGTGGAGCCCCTCATAGCTTTTTTGAATGATGAACTCACAAGCTCGAAATGAACCGAAATGTTTCGACAACTAACAGTGGTACTGTTATTGACGCTATTTTTCACACACACACAGCGGTTTTTAAATACTTTGAAAACACAGGTATATGTGTCATATTTTATTTATCATAAATTATCATTACCGCTCTTCCCCAAATTGAACAAGAATAATATTTTGATAAAAAAATTGCATACTCCTAGTGTTAATTAAATAAAATTTTCATTAAAGATATAATTATTTTGTAGAAATTATTTCCAATCTACTCGATTCATTTTTTCAGGATTTAAGTTGCTATTGCGAATTATCATGGTAACATGTCAGATGTTACACATCGTATGCGACTACTGTAAGGTTCGTTTCTTGTTTGTTAGGTAAATTAATAATTTTTTAAAAATAATATTTTGCTTTCGACTTTTCAATATGCTCGTGCCCCCCTTGTAAAGATAATACGCCCCCCCCTAGTGGGCGCACCCTACAGTTTGAGAAACGCTGACTAAGTGAACTATCTTTTTGCTGACGGCAGTTATTTATAATGATAATTGCCTTGGTGTCGAAACGACACCAGTGGACGTTCTAGTCATATTTAGTTGTAACGTTTCTACTAATTAACCCAGAACAACAATTTTTGTGTGTAAGCACCATGGAAAATGATTAAAAGTGACGAAAAATTTTCAAATTCTACAAGAACAAACTAAACAGACTTTGGTATCCAATCGACATCAACGGACGTTAAAGTGTTAATCGCTTGACCAATTGGAATGCTATATATATATAACTCTCATCATTTCTTCCCCATGAGTAACTTCTTTTCTTGCTATTTGTGGAGCACCACTTATGAAATACTGACCTCAATTTTTTCTGTACTAGATTTTAATTTCTTGTTTTTCATTTTATTTAATTTTAATACATTAAATATAATTTTTAACTTAATAGATGAGCAAATAAATGTCAATACTTTTAGATGAAAGTCTTAAGCATTGTAAGACATAAACCATTTCACCTCTATATTTACTCGTAAAAGTGGTCTTTACGAAATTCTTGAGTTCTTTTAATGCCAATCTGAAACACTCTGCTTCGTTATTACTATTTTACGGTACATAATTTTTATCACTCAGAATGCCATTGGGGATGGAAAAGTTTCTTTTATGAAATTTTATCAGTTTATTTAAATAGAAAGTTAAATATATCCAATGGGATCGAACTTTATCACTGAAAATTTAGAAGACAATTCTCGAATCAAAACTGAATGGACGAGCAAGGTCATAATTGACACAATTTTCCATACTGAATCAGTCTTTAAACTTAAACGAATGATGGAAATAAACATTTCTCTGAATTTCTGACATTTAATCTCGAATGCTTACGAATAATTCGTGATGCTATTTTTAGTAATTCCAGGATTCAATATCTTAGAAATGTAGAAATTCGCATAGCCGTTAGAACCATACTTTCCAGAAGACTACATTTCACCATTCGTAGCTATCGCTTAAAGCAATGTTAGTTCTCCCACGCAGATGTCAATAACTACGATCATTGGCAATTAAAATAATACGGTTAGCATTGCTCAACTACATGTTAACAAATATCTTCTAATTTGTAGAAGGTAAGGAATAAACCTTAGCATTTAAATGTCAACATTGGAGCCTCAAGGCACACAAGATTTTTGTAAATATAAATAGTATAAATCAAATATAAATCGTTGTTACAATGTTTGCAGAGTTAATGTATCTGGAGAATGCTAAAAAGGCAATTAATATCTTTATTTAGGTATTAGGAAGCAGATTTTCATTAGAGTTAATTGCTGTGATAGATTGTAATAGATATAATAAATTAAGTATCTTTTCTGCTTTCCACCAGTTGCTTTGCATTCGTTAACGTAATGGAACTATTTCTTTTGTGTTACAATTCAAGTAATTGCTTTAATTTAAATGAAATAAAACGCATCTAAAAATACGTCGATTGTCTTTTTAAAGTAAAGTTTTTCTCCTAATATTTAAAATTATTAAACATTTTTCAAAATGAAAAACCTGCAAATGGTTCATTAAAATATATGTTAATAAGATACAGTGGCGCACACAAGAGGGTGGGTGTTTGCAGAACCCCATAGCCCTGATTTTTTGTCGATTGATTATAATCATACATGCAGTACGTAAAATTTAATTTAGTATTGGTTATTAATAATAAATTTTGTTAATCAATAATTAAAATATTTACTGTTTTCTTTGTTCCCGAAAATCGACAAAATTAAAAGAGTATGTTGGGCTGCTTATTGGAACATGATACGAGAATGGTAAACTTTCAATCTTGGACCCCCGCCCCCCTCCTTCCCTTGAAAAATTCCCGTGTGGTGCCTATAAGTTATAGTCCGAAAACTGAAAGGGGAAAGTGTGATTCAACATTTCTTTAGCTCTTTATTTCATTGAAAGTACTTAAATAACTTATAGTTAAGAAGGAAAGAAGAAATCTTAGTAACTTACCTTCATAAATTAATTCCGTTCTATTTAAGACAAAGATATTGACTAATGGACAACGCTAATTTCATTATCTTCCGATTAAAATGCTTATAAAGATTTTAGATTGTACTTTACATACTACAAATTCTCAGCAAAATAGATAATACGCTATGAAATATGAGCTTATTTAATCCTCCTCCAATCAAATTGAAAATAATCTCGGTCGTAAGCAAAAAATAAATTGTTAAAAAAAATCATCACTACTAATCTCTACAAATGGGATTTTTATATTTTACATCTTGTTCTAGACGTACGCTGCGCGTGGTAACCTAGGTGTTCAAGGTAACGGACTCATGACCGCGTGTCATGAGTTCGAGCCTTGTACCGCTGAAGACCCGGTGCGCCTAGAAGGCAAATGCAAGTTAAATATGCCGAGGCCAAATGTCCTCCCGTTGGTATGGTGTGGAAGTTAAGAGAGAGGGGGTATCAGCGTCTCTTGACCATGTTTCAAAATTACTAGGTACGTTGCCTAATGTACTCGAGTATAACTGAATAGTGCTACATTAATATTCACTCTCTTGCTCACTCACTGGATTATAGTTATCTTATTAGAAATCGCGTAAAATTAACGGAAGCGAGTTTGAACTAGATTGTTTAACATTAGAACATCCGGAATTTCGATTACCCTTAAGTGTTCACTATGTCAAAACTACAAACACGTGGTATAAATAATTGTAATAACTGAATAATTGCTGAATACTGTTCAGTAGGGCTTAGTTTTCAGACTTTTTAATATTATTTCATGTAATTATCATAATTATGACTCTTTATATCTTAAAAACCCGTAAGAAAACAAATGATTTAATCTTGTAAAATGGAATAGAACACTAATATTCAAAAATATTAGTATAATAAGAAAAATCGAAATTTTTGTGATACGAGTTTTTCCATCATTATTTATCGTGTTTATGTATAATTTGTGTACATATCTCATTTGGCAATGAAGTACAGTGATATTAATTTTTCCTGTATATTTTCATGTCAGAGAAGCAATTCTTTTTAGTTCATTTCCATTACACTCTTTAATTTCGCACTTTTTAGCCTTTTAGTGAATTTGTAATTCCTTTAAATTTAGCACTTACCTGATTTTTCAAATTTTTTGCACTTACTTAATTTGAACGTAATAGGAGATAAGCAAATGTTATGCAACGAAACACTTAAGCACAACAATTTTAGTATAATTAGTACATTTCCACTGGGAACCGAATAATACTGGCTTAAGGTCGAATAAATGTGCGATAAAAACTTTGGGAGTTTGCTTTACTAATAGCTAACTTGGTTAACTGTATTTTGATTAACGACAGCTATTTATAATGATAAATTGAATTGGTGTCAAAAAGACACCAGTGGACGTTCTAGGTATATTTAGTTATAAAATCTCTCCTAATCAATCTAGAGCCACAAAACATATTTGGGTAATAACCATGCAAAATGATCAAAGTCACGAAAATTTTCAAAATCCCAGCAAAATTATGAAAAGGAAAACAAACTAAACTGGCTCTGGTGTCTAAACAGCACCAATGGAAGTTTTAGTGTAAAAACATGAAAATTATTGCCTTAGAAATACAAGAAAACGTCGCAAAGGGAAGAAATTTCTGCAATTTCTCTTTTCAAATTTGGCAACAGCGCTAGCATCCTGCGCTAAATGAAGTGTTATCGCAGTGATTCCCAAAGTGGTCTATATAGACCCCCAGAGGTCTATGGCAACCTGCAAGGAAACCACGAGAGCAAAAAGATAATTTGGGGGTCTATTAGATATAAATGGGGGGGGGGTTTCTACAATTGCGTTTCTCATTAAACCAGATTCTGAATTTAATTTTAAAGGAAAATTTAATTAAATGAAATCCAGATTTTACATTTAACAGATTTATTTACTAAATTGAATAAGGTTAATTTGCAGTTATAAGGTGATAGCATAAATTTTATTAAAGCAAGAACCATCATTTTAGCGTTTCTTCCAGCATTAAGCTAAAGTAGAAAATTATTGGACGTCGCGAATTTTCCCAGTTTCTAAATTGGCCACCGATAATGTGCCAGGAAAATGGCGTTTTAACCTATATTCAACATTTAAGTTCCCTTTATTCAGATTTTGAAACTAGGTTTGGGAAGGCTTTGACTATATATATGGTAATCACCACAGAAGGAAAGGAATTCATATAGTCACAGTGGAAATAAAAAAATGTCACATTACAAGAGGAGCTGATTGGAATAGGCAGTAACGGAAATATTAAATTTTAGAAACGGATGCCAGCAATTTTGGCTTTAAAAAGATATACCTGTTATTTATCTCGAATTATGGAACATTGTGAGAAATTTTTTAATTGTGTGCTTTTCCTAAGGAGTTTCAGTAACGGTTGTCGACTGGACACGACTAACCAAGGAAATTAAGGGTTAAACCTGATAAGATTGATAACCAACGTTGGAAATTTGCTATTGAAGTGCCAAATTCATCCCTGACAAAAACCATTATTTTCTTTAACAGCTATTTTATGAATCATATAAGTTTAATTTAATTAACATGTGTGTTTCTTAAGTTTTGAACTCTATACTTCGTTACATTATAAATTTAAATCTTTTAAAATAATTAGCTCTGTACCAGCTGTCATAAACACATTTAAGCTGATACATTTGCACAAATTCAATATTACGTACACAGGGTCTATCCCAAACCGAAAAACATGGCAAGGGGACTATGAGACAAAAAAGCTTGGGAACTTCTGTGTTATCAGTAACACTTCTTTACAACATTTCACTCGTCTCCCCTAATAGTTGTCGTAATATAGCAGACCGTTCCCCTGGCAACGCCATTGTTGATCTGCACCAAGGAGTAAAGGAGGGCAGTGATTCGATTTTTACTTACGGAAGGTGTGGTATGTATCAGTGGCGAAACGGAGAATTCTTGCCCCCTTCCCTGCAAAATCAGATTTTGTGTCCAAAGCCAAAATACGTACTTTGTGTCAGTCAGGCTTTGGGCCCCCTAGAGCCCGGTGTTCCTCGCAATACGGGAATTGCGGGGGTGTGCTTTACGTCACTGGTACGTGTGCTCTGGATACAAGCCATCCTTTCCATCCACATACCCTTTAAGACTTGAACGTTGTCCACAGTGGATGACACTGATGGACTGTCCAATCTTTCATCGTCCCATGTTCTTCCTTGTTTTAAGCACTCTATCCATTCGTAGATCTTGCTTTGCGATATACAGCAGTCAACATACTGCACTTGCATATGACAAATAATTTCCACAGTTTTCACAAATTTCGAAAAGTGAACCACTGCCCTCTTTCCTCTTTAGTTCAGATCGATAATAAAGCTGCCATGTTGAATCGTCTGCTACACTCTGCGGTGTAACGAAGAAAATATATATACCCCCGTAAGGTCAGGTTTTGGGACCCGAAGTTGGATTTGACAAAGGGTAGGTACTTGGTGGCAGTCAGGCTTAGGGCTCGCAAGAACCCTAACCCCCGCAATGTGGGGGTTGCGGGGATGTACGTCAAGCCACTGGCTACACCCCAATGACTACGAGAGTAGACAAGTGACAAGTTGTATAGAAGTGTGATGAAGAAGATGCCGCCCATCCAATATAGCGGTTAGCGACATTGACTGCGATGCCGTAAGGCCTTTGTTAGAATCTCGCAGAAGGCAAGCATGTTTGTAAATGTATAGTACCTTCGCTGTATAGGGTACTCTAAATAGCCGTCGAGCCGCAAGTCCTCTCGTGAAGTTGGTGAAAGGGAAAGAGAGGTGGTAGGCCTCCGACCACCCCCAGGCTGTTCTCCCTCAAAATTGGGGTGGAGCCGAGCAAAATTGTACTGTCGCCTGCGAATAGTGCTCAAAGCTAAGTATAAAGACAGGCATACAAATCTGGATCTTTGCTGAAATAAATTTCGTGGACCTTGATCTGATGTTACTGTCGATCAGATGGCATAAGTAACAACAACAACATAGAAGTGTTGACGACTTCTCTTCATTCATGTTGGATACTATTGGTTGTCAAACCTTGAAAAGGGAAATTGCAAAACTCCCTTTACTTTTTGACTTTCCCTCGTTTTATACCGACTTCCGATCAAGGGTATACTTCTAGAACCAAACCCTAAAGTACTAGAAAAGAGGTGTTATAAAGTATATAGATGCTAGAAGGTGAAACAAGATATCAATCATTGGCATGGCCAAATAATTTTAGCGCGTTTTTTACGTATTGTATTTTACAATAATGCAACTAATGAACTTTTTACTAAGAGAAAGTAATATACTGTACCACTCCTCTAAATGTACTACTATTGATCTGAAAAGAAATAATGACACAAATCTGTATCAGCACTATAAAAAAGCAAAAAAACTAGCGAAATTCAGGAAAATTTGTAGGAAAATTCTGGAAAACTATGGGAAAATTTAAATATGATTCGGCTCATCTACGGCACAAATGCGAATAAATGCCGAAAACCCGAGGTCAATTGGTTGCTTATTGGCTGAGAAAAAGGTACGACAAAATATGGAACGAAGACGAAATTTGCGTCCTAATAGCGCTTTTGTTCCACAACGTGAAAAACGTGCTAAAAACATTTGCAAAAGTAAGCCATAGTGTCATTCCTGTGTAGAGATATTGTGTGAAGGGATAATAAAACACACACATGGAAATTAAACCAGACATAATTCAAACGTCATTTAAAAAGTCTAGTGTACATAACAATCTAGAGTGAGTGAGTGAACATTAACGTCGCATTATTCAACGACTCAAGAGCTTTTGCCGAAAAACATCGTAATTTTGAACCATGGCCATGTAACGGGGATGACATCTAAACTGACATTCCCTCTTCTAACTTCCACATCAAACCAACGGGAGGGCGTTTCATTATCTACAGATATGACATGCATCGTCCCCCTCTACATGGCGGGACTTCAGCTATGCAGGCTCGAACTCATGACATGCCGGTCCCGAGTCTGTTTCTTTGAGTACTATTCTACCGCGCACTAGATGTAACGGAAGGTGATTATTTATTTATGAATCAATGTGCAGATATATTTGGCGATGGTAAGACAAAAAGAAACATAATACGATGATGTACCTAAATATTTAAAGAAAGACGAATATGAGGATCTTTTCAATTTATCTAAAATTGGAAATTCATAAAAGGCATGTCACTTTCTTTAAACAAACAGTATTTAAATATTTGTAAAAATCTAGTTTTTAAAATGCCGATCTACCCTTTATTTTTTACGTACTCCCTATCTTATTTTTTGTGTTGAAATGAGCATTATACTCCAGAATACATGGTAACGGTAAACGACGCACACGTTTTTTTTTGAAGAAGTAATTAAAAAGGACACCCTGAAAAATATTCTTAAATTAGTATATGGTCCCCATAACAAATGAAAAAGAAGGGGGGTGGGGAGGGGATTCAAATTAGAATCGAAAAAGAAAATCAGCAATAAAAAATCAAATATAATGATGTGACTCCTTAATTTCCTATTCTCGTCGCCATTTCTTCTTTTTCAATATTTTGTAATAAATAATCAGGGATTATTCCAATCAATAAAAGTAAAACTTTGAGAGGAGAAATTAAAAGCCTGGTCGTAACAAGCTTGATCTTTGTATTTTAAGAGATACTTTCATTTTATCAAATGGTAAAAGATTACATAAATGATCTTTTCAAGTTTACTTAAGAAATTAGGAAAGAAGTACTGCTGAAAAATGAAATTGAATTAATTTATCTCAGATAATTCACTGCAGGTAAATTTAGTACGTGTAAAAAATGGTGGGTGGAACTTTTTATTGTTTTTTTAAGTACAGTTAATAGGAATGTGTAACGGGTTTATTCACGTACCTCCTAACAATCATCTTATGGAAAATCTTTCTTTAAATATTATTCAAATGAAAACTTTCTCCCGAAGTAGAAGACGTGGTCGTTGTAAATTATGTCGTATATTTAGGCATTAACTTTCGGGTTCGAAGAAGGAGTGGTTAGAAGTTAAATGATAACATTCAGGATAACGTAATGTAAAAGAAAACTAGACGAAAGTGTTCAGTATATTTCCTGCTGAATATTTAATACTGACGATTTGTCAATTAGATAATTAATTCGGATTAGCTTTGGCTTCGGATAGACATTCATAAAGTAAGTTATTAAATTTATAACTAAATTTACTTGTATCGACTTCCTGGCTTATACTCCCCTGTTGATTAAAAGGTACATTTCCTAATCCTGGTTCGCTTAAGTTTGTTAGATTGTTGAGGAAATTGTGTTTGTTTTGACGTTGGCTAATCTTCTTTCTAACTCTCGTACACTGATGGTTGGAACAGACCAACCATTACAAATGTTAGTTATAAAAATGATAATCGCGAAAATTCTTTGATGAAGTTAAAATGTGTATGCAGAGGATTAATTATTAAATAAGAAAATTTAAATTTATTACAACATTTCTAAAAGAGGAAATCAAAGTGAGTATTAATTTCGACACGCGTCACTTTTCCCTATTCAAAAACAAGGTTCTGAAAAGCTGTGTGTTGCATCTATTCCCTCACGTCCTAGTAAATAAAACAGTAGAACATTGTTCATCCGAATCAATTGGGACCGGACACCGTTCGGATAACCGAAAACCGAATGCGATCCGTGCCGAATACTATACTGAACACTATACAAATATTGAAAATTCTCAAATGTGGGAAACGTGCTTGAAGAAAATGCGAAATAGGCACAAAATGCCACAATTTTACCTTGATTGTGGAACATAATCACTTATTTTTCGCTGTACCATTGTACACCTTCATTTTTTCACTGAAATGTATCTGATTCTCTTCAGCAGCAGTTGTTGAGCAGGACAACACTCTTATTGTTGTTCGTACCTCTCCATGGCTGTCTCTAACGCAGAAACACGTCATCATTTGACGGACCCTTGCTATTTTCGTTCGGCTGTGTTGTCCTCGTCTTCATCCGTTTCGTCATCGACAGGGTCGGATTCTTCTTGCACGGAAGTCACTATCGCGTCATTACTTAGCGTTTGAAATCCACAGTCTTCTGCATCGTATGCCATCCAGGTTTCTACATCAACAAAACTCAACAAAAGAGCGTGTATTTCCCGTCACTTGGAAACAAACTGACCTAACATTCCACGCAGATGTTTACCAAATCACACTGCTGAAATTTCCCAAATATCCCTCACCTTGGGTTTCCCCACCACTTTTGGCCTCGCACAAAACAACTGTTGTGCATTGCTCTGTTCTAAAACGTATCCGGACTTTGGTTCGGATATTTGACATTTTGGATAATAAACGTTCGGATAAACGACGTTCTACAGTATATGGTTAGAGTTCCCAAATATAAAAAGACTAGGGAGAGGGGAAACCCTTCTCCTCCTCATAGAGGATCAACCCCCATTTTATAAATTACACATCTGTTTATATTCATTGCTCAAATTGTATAACAATATATATAACTACAGGTATTATTAGTTTCTAATTATTTGTTCTTTTTTTCGCAAAATTGGTTCTTGTCATTAATCTTTAGGTTTATTCGTCACTGAAGCAGCAGCATCCAATACTTTATAGTTCAAGTTTTCAGATTTCGATAAACCTGCAGCTTCTTTCAGGAGTGGCTCTAGGACTGGACAAATCGGACACCTGCCTGAGGCAGCATTTAGATCGAATTTAAAAAAGAATATTTTTTTTATTACAAAAATTTGATATATTTCCTGTGAAATATTATTGGGTGTGAATTTGGATTTCATTTAACGTATCTTATTTTTTTAAATTTTGTACTCTTTATGTTTAATAACAGTTTTCTTTTGTGTTGAAACTTGAAGGGTTCAAAGCGAGAGTAGTAGTATATAAATGGGGGTTCAACATAGTGGTGGCGGTGGTAGAGATAAGAGGGAGGTTCAACATAGTGGTGGCGGTGGTAGAGATAAGAGGGTGGTGGTAGAGATAAGGTTGGGGTGGTAGAGATAAGGTTGGGGTGGTAGAGATAAGGTTGGGGTGGTAGAGATAAGAGGGTGTGGGTAGAGATAAGGGGGGGGGCAATGGATATTATTGACAGATTATTTCTTTTTGGGTTTAAGAATACTTTAATGAGGTGTGATCATTGACAATAAGATAAATGTGCGCGACTTTGTTAGATTAAAATAAATTCATTGAAAGAGATAAAAGATTCATTTGAAAGTTATCTGCTTATGGATAATATGGGAATGGAATAGATAGGGGAAGGAGGTGTTTGAAGAAATTGCTTATCTGTGAAGACAGGTGGTGCCCCTTTTGAATGTAAAAAAAACTTTTTAATAGGTGTTCAAATATTAATTTTTTAATTTAAAAATGTGACATAGTCTTTTGTTCAGATATTGTGATGTAAAACACAAGTTTTGAATTACTAAAATAAACACTTATTAAAAGTGAGGAAAGAAGATATTAATACAGTAATAATTTAAGTTTTAGTATTCTGAGAATTGAACCCGCGTAAGAAAATTATTTCAACTGGATAGTAGATTCTATTTCTTTAGCCACTATCCAGTTGAATACGGTTAAGCTTAGAATTTTTAGCCTATAAAATAGGGTATTGTGCTGAGGATTATTCATTTTTCAAAATGGTAGCGACGGAGGAAGTTGTACATTCTGTGTGTTTGTACATAAGTTTATGTGTTTTTTTCGGTATTATTTACATTTTTACTGGAGGTGAAAAGGTTGCAGTGGATTTTGTTTTGAATTTAAACAAAACTAGGAACTTAACTTTTTCGATGTAAAATAGACCCTTTAAGCAAATGGAGGAAACGTATCAGGATCCTAAGCAAGTGGCAGTTTCGGTGGTGTAGACGCATTACATCGTGCAGTCGACGGCAAAGTATCCAAAAAGCACATTAAGGATTGGCTCCAGGGAGTAGATGCCTATACACTGCACAAACCAATCCGAAAAAAATTTCCGACGAACCGTGTCCTTGTATATTCGATTAATCAACAATGGCAAGCCGATTTAGTGGATTTAAGTAGTTTGCAAAAACACAACGAGGGTTTTCGATATATTTTGACTTGTATAGACATTTTATCAAAATATGCCTGGGCTATCCCTTGAAAACAAAGCGTGGTAAAGACATTGTCAAAGCGTTTAAAACTATATTTTCTATAAGAAACCCAAGTTCTTACAGACAGATGCCGGAACAGAATTTACAAATAAGGCATTTCAAAAGTTTTTAAAACAAGAAGATGTTAGATTTTTTACAACGCATAATAATACCAAAGCTTCGGTCATTGAACGATTTAACCGAACCCTTAAAACGAAAATGTGGAAATATTTCACAAAAAATCATACTTATGAATACGCACACATTTGAATGATTTATTGCATAGTTATAATCATACTTACCATTCAAGTATTAAAAGAACCCTACTGAGGTGACTCCGGATAATGAGAATGACGTATGGTTTACATTATACGGTGATATGGAAGGCATGAAAAAAAAAGCATGTGTTTTTAGTGTAGGAGACATCGTGCGCGTTTCGAAACATAAATTGCTCTTTGAAAAAGGTTATGAAACAAACTGGACCGAAGAATTATTTGTAGTGACAGAATGCGTGCCTAGACACCCCCCCGTTTATCGGATTAAGGACCTGTTGGAAGAGCCTATTCAAGGTACGTTTTACGCTCAAGAACTTCAAAAAGTTCGCCAGAAAGAAACTTTTCCCATCGAAAAAGTATTACAGAAACGAGTTAAAAAAGGTCAAGTTGAATATAAAGTAAAATATAAGGGTTATCCATCTAAATTTGACCAGTGGATTCCATCCTCTGATTTATTTACTTTATAAAGGCGTGTATACTTCTTTCATCACTCATTTTCAAAAATGTCTTTCTACGTAACACTACCATCTGATAGTTCCATGAATTATTTTCCAGAAAACAAAATATCGCATTTTTTAATGAGATTACCAAATCTTATTGAATTGAAAGGAGAATGGGAAGTGGGCCTAGTTGAATTTATTTATCCCACACTTGGTATAATGTGAATATCATAATAATGTGTTTGGGTTTGATCTGGGTGACGGACAGATATTAGCAAGAAAAATTCCACCAGGATTTTATGAATCAGTGCTGATATTTTGAAAGCCATGACGATTGAAGCCCACCAAAATAAGATTTATTTTAATTATAACCCCGTGACAAGCGAGTTCGTGTTACTGTAAAAAACAAAGCTAAGGTGATTTTAGAAGATGGCTTAGCTCAAGTACTAGGGTTTAACCCATGCAAAATCGAATCATCTGATAGTTCTAAAGAACATATGATAGAAAGCCCATTCGTTGCAGACCCATGGGCCAATTATAGAGTTCTTTTACTGTATTCTGACATTGTTGAACCGCAAATTATCGGTGACGTGTTAGCCCCCTTGCTACGCATCGTGAATGTGACAGGACATGACGGTGAAATTGTATGTGTGAAATATAATCGACCACATTATGTACATGTTAGCCGAAAAAAATTGACTCTTTAGAAATCGTTATAAGGTCTCACACGGGAGAACTTATACCATTTGAACGCGGGCGATCCTACGTGAAGCTTCACTTTAGGCAGAAGTATTCATAATGTTTGTTCCTTAAAATTGTTGCCAGAAATCGTTTGAAGATTATTATACACATCAGTCGGGAAGTGGTCTCGGTTATTATCAAGGTACCCCTTTGCAAAAGGGTTATGGATT
>BMAO01020558.1:0-40970 GCA_019973975.1 Trichonephila clavata
CTAGACTTAATGGGGTCGATTCATCACTAGAGGGCGCTGCGATCGTGGCATCATCACGTGATTAACAACGTGCTATCATGTAAACAAATAACAGCTAATGGTATGACACTTGTGATTGCGCGCTAACTTTCAAATTTGTAAACATTATTATTTTATATTCTTAAATTTTAGTACTAAAATTTAAATATATTTTCTACTATTTTAGTTTAAGAAAAGGGACTAAATATATGTAATTTTAGTTTATAGTATTAGATTTAAGTTTAGTTTATACTTCCATCCTTTGGCTTCGAATTTTTGTATACTTATAGGCTTAGTAATTATTTTTTATAAGTGCCCGCCACATTATGATTTAAATAATTCTACAGCGCTCTATTGAACAAATTGCTTCTGGAATTGGGAGAAATCTATTACTGTCACAAATTATGTTGTAAGCGAATTTTTCCGAGAAAAATGCGTGCAGCTGTTAATAGGGAGTGGCTCGCCAAAACAAAGAATTGTTTTGACTACTGAGCCAGAATGATTAGTTAATACTTCGGCTGTAGTGTGTGAATATAGGAAGAGATACTGCTAATGAGTAGGATCGACCTAACAATAAAATTTTTACATTCTAAAATGTGTCATGTTTCAGAGCAGATGGATACATACATTCGTTTGGAAAGGTATTTATTAATAAATTTGTGACATTAATTGTATCCTTTTATATATAAACTTCTTGTAATTATGAAAAAATAGCTGTGAATTTCACTTGTTATTTTCTGAAATTTATATTAAGTTTCCTTTTTGCTGTTCTTGAAAATCCATTTTAGTATTATTGTTTGGATATCAAAGTTTTTAATGTTAATTATTGTTTTATTTTTTAAAATTGTATGGAAATATTCGTTTGGTTGCATCTATTGGATAATTTATATGCAATTCAATAACTCATAAGAAATAATTTATAATAAAGAATAATTCAATAAAGTTAATCATTATTTCTTAAGATTATGTATTAATATGATTCTTTCTTTAACTTAATAGTGTAAGAGTATTTTCTTTTTTAAACTTTGAAGACAGTTTAAAAGAGAAATTTCTAAAAGAAATTTCAAACCTTTGTAAATGATAATTACTAAGTAAAGCCAGACAATCAAAGCTGGCTAATTTGTTATTTCATTACAGAATCATCGTATATTTCAAAAGATCTTACTATGTCTTTGGAATTTTTATAGAACAGTTGCTTAAAAAATTAGTATACAATAACAATGTTTCAATTTTATGTATCCATATTAATGCAAATAAAGATTGAAACTGACAAAAAAAATTCTCTTTTGGAATACATCTTAGAAAAATTTTTTTTCACATGAATACATAATGAAGTAATGTCACCGATAGTCTTTCAATAGAATATGAAAAATGCATTTTTTAAATTGCAATGAATTTTTTGTTAAAAAAAAATTTTTCACATGCTTCACTTGTATTATAATCATGTAATATTAAAATTAAATGTTCATAAATGATGCATGTTAAATAATTGTAATTACTAAAATAAACTAGCTAACAAAAGTTTTGTATGCTCCTATATGTAAAAATTTTCACGAAAATAATTTAGTATGTTTCAAACAATTTCTAAAATTTTCCCCATATTTTAATATAATTCATTTTTTTTCCGAAGGAGACAATAATTTATAAAAAAAAAATTCAAACATTTGTATGTGATAATTACTAAGACTAAAATTGCTAAATATTTGTATTTTATAACATATTTTTAAAAACTTCACAATGTATTGGTATAAATCATACTATTTTAAGGCCTCACAATGTCCTAAACATTTAAAAAAACAATTTTTTTGACACTTTCTTGTGGCCCATACCATTGAGAAGCTTGCCACCAAATTATATTATTAAAGATTAAAATCATTATTAAACATCAACAAGTTACCAAAGTTTATCATGAATAAACGGAGTTCCATTCTAATCAAAATAAGTTTCTACTACTTATAAGCAAGATAATTAACTAATTATATCATTAGTTTACAAGGAAAATCCTAAATTTCAAGAAACTTTTCAGTTTCCCAAATTATTCTTGAGTAAAATATTAAATTACTTCAAAGTTTTTCAAAGAAATGCTAAATCTGTACTCATACCATTCCAAAATTAGGAGCTTATGTATTAAACTGCCAAATAATTTTGCCAAGCAAAAACACATCAAGAACTTAAAAAAATTATGTTATTATTATTACTGTGTTCAAAACATGAGCAGGAACAGCTCCAGTTATTGGCTGTATAATGCAACAAACATCCCACAGAATCAAATGTCTATACATAAAGCCAGATTTGGTTTCATGATCCTAATTCTCAATAATATATAATTGATCCAAGTACTCTTCTTGGATCAATATTTGTAAGTAACTCAATGCGAAAAATTTATTCAAGACTCTTATAAGCAGGATAATATCAATATTCATGATTCTTTTAGACTTTTATATTTATGTAAAAATAAATCTATATAAAGCACAAATCTAATCAATAATGATAAATCTTCTACAAATTGTGCAAATACTTATTAATGCTTATTTGTAGTACATAGTAAAAAAAATGTACAAGTGTGTGATAGGTTTTATACCACAGTCAAACTCTGAAAAACAAATGTTGTGCTAATAGATACCACACAAATATATTACAATTATTTATTTATTTATTTTGTAAAAGAATTAGGGATTCAAAAATGACTATTTTGATCATGTAAGAGTGAGCAGGAATTTTATATTCCATAAATGGGCATAAACATATTCTATTATACACAGATTTTAATTAAAATTTTTTTCCTTAATTTATTATATTTGGAAATCAATTCTCGGCCAATCATATCTTTTACCTAAAATAGCACAGCGAGTAAGGACTTTCAAAATGTTGCATAATTTTTTTACATGTAATTTTACAAATGGTAAATGATAATTTTGACTTCTAATGTTTAAAAATGGTACTTGATTAAAATCATCAAGTATAAACATTAAAGAAGCTGTAGTAAATTAAAATATTTTTCCATTTCTATAGTGAATGGTTCTCAAAAATGTTTCTTTTTCCCTGTAATATTCTAAAATTATTAAAAACAAGTTTTTGATTTATATATATGTATACCTGTTTTTGATACAACATATATGGTTACATATCAGATTTTTGCATCCTAATTTTTGCATCCTCTCCTGTGAAGATGTGTAAAATTTAGATTAACTAAATATATGTTCTATTGTGTGTGTGTTGGACACACCTGTCCTTAATTTTACCAAAAACATATCAATCACTTGCAAAATATTATTTTGGGGGGACATTAAGGTATTTTCAATATTTAAAACATTGAATACACTAAAAAATCTCTTGCAATGAAACCCTCTGTTAAGGTTTTCATATGCAAATCACTTAATGTGATTTGCAATGCATTTATTTTTCTGTACAATATTCTTCTACCTCTATTCTGTTTTGTGAAAGGCAAGCTTATCTAGGAAGGAATGGAAAGTGCTGGACTTAATCAGAATGTAACGTTTGCTATCCCTGTATTAAAAGAATTTAAAAAAATTTTTTTTACATAATTCTGCATGTATATGTAACTACTCATGAATTTAAAGCTTATAAAAATGTAAAATAAAAATAACGGGAAATTTAAAATGTCAGTTGTAGTATAGTAAAATTGATAATTAGAAATTTTCTTTTATCGTAATTGTTTTTTTAATATTAGGAAAAGTTAATGCAATTAGTATTTTAAGAATATAGATAGATACGTGCTTCTCAATTTCTATATGATCTAGCTCTTCAGTATCGAACTGATTTATTCCCTGATTTCTGGAAAAATAGTTGAATATGAACCTCACAAATTATTAAAATATATTGTATGTTCTTCACCATACAGCATTATACATTTATGGATGCATATTTTTTAAAGTACATATGAACTTCATTAATTTACTTGTATTTGTAAGTGTATTGTTCTGAAAATTACAAAACAATGACTTTGCTGAGCCAGTTCAGTTTCAAAATCTTATCTATCATGCTTGTTAAATTAGTGAAAATAGTTATATAAAAAGAAAAAAAAATGTAGGTGAGTTCTCAACTGCATATTTATTCATCAGTTAGAAAATCAGAACAGGTCCCAGAAGTAGAACCCTGGTTTGTTTTTTCGTGTATGCAAAATTGAAATGCTTTGAAGTCGACACAGTTATCAACATACAGTACAATAAAATTTCAAATGACTGCAACATAGAAAATGCATAGATATATATTAACATTATATACACAGTTAGGAAATAAAATGAACAAAGTTATGATGATATTTCTATAAATTAAAAAGTATTTTATATTGCTACTAAATGGATGGCAAAATTTAAGAGTGAGATTTTATTCCAATAAAATTTAACAGAACAAATTTCTTTATTAAGACAGTTCAGTTTCAAATTTTTGTCTGGTGGTGCTTGTAAAATTGTCGAAAATAATCTTAAAATAACAAAAACAAGTATTATAAAAAAAATAAGTCAATTCCTTCTTAGGTAAGAAAATTTTTATTTTAGTTACTCTTTAT
Source organism: Trichonephila clavata (assembly GCA_019973975.1). Taxonomy (NCBI): domain Eukaryota; kingdom Metazoa; phylum Arthropoda; class Arachnida; order Araneae; family Nephilidae; genus Trichonephila; species Trichonephila clavata. Next base: position 4,547 of record BMAO01020558.1, read on the forward strand.
CAAATAATTATAGTTAATATAAATATGTGTATACATATGAAGAATCACAACATTAAGTGACAATTAATTTGTATTAATTATCATTTAAAGTGTTGCATTGCTATCCAAAACAAATGTGTTTCAAATTTCAGTTCAACTGAATATTTTAAAATGTGAGAAAAAACCTTTTTAATTTTGGACACAAGTCGCCAAAATGGTCACTATGTCGCCAAAAATGATGCCAACATGGATGTATTTATAATTATTAGAATAATTACTTTTAATCAATTAATTTTTATTAATTAAATTCTGTATTGCCAACCAAAATAATCATGTATATAAAATTTTAGCTCAGTCGAGCGCTTTAAAATGTATTTTACTAACGATTGAAAATTTGAACAACATAAATAAATATTGAGAAAGTGTGAACTAATAGTAGGAATTGAAAAAAAAAAAAAAAAACGTAGGTAATCAACTACATACTTAACAAATACAGAGCATTCAGAATAGATCACAGAAGTGGTATCCTTATGTGTGTATGTTTGCAAAATTAAAATTCTTCGAATTCGAAATGCTCAGAAAATATTTCAGACTCTTTTTAAAACTTTAAAAATCGTCAGCGTATTTGATAAAAACAAAATTATTGAAAATGAAATAACTAAAAAGTACACACATTTTAGTGGAAATTTCTTTTGGAACAACTTCTTTCATTTGTTTTTGATAGTAGATGTAAATACGAAAATTCCGCCAAAATACTCAGTCGAATCAAACACGTGGCTATTTGTTTTGTATATCATCACGTGATTATGACGTCAGGTGTATCGAGTCCATTCCAGAAATTTTTGTCGTCTGCGCTTATAATTATTTTAATTTCATGTATAACCAATTAACTCAGTTCTTAGAAAAAGATTATCTCGACGAAAGTGACGCAAAAAGATAATTATCTATTGTTATATCTATATTTTCATCCAATTAATACATTTTTATATTAAGAGTAATGATTATAACATTTTAAATGATCTAAGAAGAGATGCAAATGTTAAATATTAATCGTCTTTATGTAAAAATCTTATTTTATTAAAAAGGCAGCCGATTATTTTACCATTTGCCTTAATGAGGAAGAAAAATACATCTTATTCTTCTGTATTCATTTCACTGAAACAATACAGTATTCTTTTAAGAGATTTAATATTTAACACTTGCGAAAAAATGCAAAAATAAATCTTTCTTATAAATATGTTCGAGTTTTTTTGGGAAATCTTCATCCTACTTTAAAGTGAAGAAATAAATTACTAACAGTTTGGTGAAATATAATAATGTAATTTCCTCTAGATGAACTAACACAGATTTTGTGAAGTAGATAAAAAATGCTGTTTTGCTTTGTCGTTCAACAATCAATTTACTGTATTTTACGCTTATATGATTGAGAATATAATTTAAGATTAATACTAATGCTTTCTCATAGCTGTCCAAAATTTTAACAAGAAAAAATAGTTCAAACTTTGGACTATGCACGATATAAATACCCATATAGTTTTTTCAACAGAAATGTAAATATCAATAACTAAATATAAAGTTGAACAGAACAACTAAAATTTGTTAGCTCATTCTGCATATTCATTCAGATCCAAAAATGAATTTAAAGTATAACTATAGTGAAACAAATGAAATTAGAAAAAATTCTTCTATTTATGGAAAATTTTTTAAATAATTTTTATCACCGTTTTTTTTTTTTAACATAGAAAAATAACGAGTTTGTCTAATAGTCTATTTCTTTTTGCACGTTATTTGACAATATATTAATGCGAATTAATTCTGTCGATAAAATGTTAATAAATTACACATTGTTAATTATGGTGTTAAAATGTATGGATTAATTAAATTTGCTTAGTTGCACTAATTATATTATGCTATTTTTTTCTTCAAATACAATTTTTATCCACAATTAGAAAAATTAAAATTTTTCTTTTTTAAAAAAAAGTAGATTTCAAACGATTAAATTTTAAATCTATTTACTTATTGTAGAGTCTTTAATTTAATTAAAATAAAAACCGTTATATATATTGTAAAAAAAAATAATAAAACTGATAGATTCACAAGCAACCGAAAATCAGTAATAGAGTAAATAAAAATGCAAGCTGTATTTTAAAAATAAACACCAGCTTATTAAACAGAAGATTAAAAACAAATTAAAGAGAAAATAATTTATATGGATGATGATATATTATTGAATATAATATATTCACATGATTTTTAAGTATTATCTTTCTTTGATAAAAGTGAATTCAAACATTTATAAAACGTAAAGCAGTACATTTCATATTTCAAACGATCGAATTTATTTTTCTTGTTTCATTACTTCGATTTCCTACTACGATTGTTTTCTTTGTAAGGTTACTACACATTGGAAAGCGAAAACTTTCAGCCGAGTCTACGGTCTTATGCAAACATTAAAGGGAATAAAATTAATCTAAGGGCTATTTCTAATGCCTTGATTCGTTCTAAAAAATATGAAATACCGTAAAATCCGGCGTACAACGTGCCCCTATACTTTCAAGGCACAATTTTTAGGTATACTCGCCGCGCTCCCCCCCCCCTTTTTTTTACGAAGAAACCTGGAATATACTTGAGTAGTGCTTTTATTTTGAAGTCATTTATTTGAGGTGTTATTCCAAACTTAAGAAGAAAAAAAACAGAACACATCTAGAACTACAGCCCTTTAAGTTCATAAGGTATGTCTTTTCTTTTAAATTTCGTTATTTGTAGAAGTCTAATTTTTTTTATGCTCACCTTTTTTCTTCTTTCTATTTAATGCTCTTTATTTTATACCCGACGTATAACGCGCAACCTGTAAATTTCGATCTTATATTTTGTGTTAAAGTGCGCGTTATACGCCAAATTTTACGGTACAATAATTATAGGGCTTCTTGACCTCAACACTAAAAAATTCCAGTTGCTCTTAATATCTCTATTAATGTGTTAATTCTAAAGCAGCCAATAAATTTTAAATTAAAATTTTCAGAGAAGAAATAGAGGGTATAAAATAGGTTTAATACTCAGAAAAGATCCTAAAGTATCGGCCACCCTATTGCAAGATTCTTGAACTTGACAATTCTTGCGTGCGTCAGTGGTATGAATTTTTGTCATTGGAATGGAAGTGTTCTCGACTTCTTCTCTAAATTTACTTCTTAGCTCTACAACCAATTGGAAAATAAAATCTTTTCCTGAAATATTTACTAAAGTGGTCTCTTTTCGTGCAATGTTTCCCATAAAGTCCCATCAGCAACTTTTTCGGCTGAAATTTCTTTATCAGATGTATCGATAGCGTTTAAATCACTTTCAGTTTCAAAATCAGAAATAATAACTTTGGCTCTTTTTTTTTTGCCAGGAGCTATGTAACGAAGATCTTCACCTTCACTGCTTGAAAATTCAATTTTATTGACTTCCTCCTCTGATTCAATTTCGTTATCACATTGGTCTACATTAATTGCATCCAATTCATTATCTGATGGGCATTTTTTTTGGTATTTTGATTAGTTTTTTCAATAAAAGAGAATTTTTCTGATTTTTCCCTATAATAGTAACCCTAGATAACCAGATAAAATCAATAAATAGTAAAACCTTTTACGAATAAATTACATTTGTGGATCAAATTTTTCTTGTAAAAAAATGAATTTCGCAAGTTTTGTTCTTGTGACTTTACCACAAGGTCAAGTCATGAGAACAAAACTTCAAAATTACGAGGTCTGTCGCCAACAGCCCTCATGTAGCTTTAAAGTGCAATGTTAACAAACACTTATTCCCTTAATAGTGTAATAATTTTCATTCTTCCACTGAGCCCGCCTCACAAAATCTGTTAGGTCATTTATAATTGTCTAATAAACTGCTATATATCACTTCCTTTTGAACATGAAAACAGTAACTGTCAGAGTTACAATCTTTACTGGAAGAAAAACAATTGAATTGTATGCAGCCTTTATGTAAATGGTAACTATAATATGTTACGATTACCCAATATGTGATCATAAAGTATGGATTGCCTTGATTACCTACAGAGAATGTGAGATATAAGTTTTTGTATTTCTCATTGTATTTATGTATAATGGCAACTCTATTTTTTTTAGAAATGATGGAAAATTCTCATCAAGAAAGGGTGAGTAAATTCTACTTTGTCATGACTAAAACTTCATACAAAAATTATTGAAGAAAAAAAATAGGTATTTAAAATGTTTGCTAGTTTCCCAGTGAATTTCAAAGCAAAAGTTTAATGCATCAAATTAATTTAACGTAATAAATTTTAAGAATGAACACACAACTATTGGGTTGGCAAGAAAGCAATTTTCAGTTAGTTTTTAAAAATTTTTCTATGCTAAAAACAAGCTTTAACAATCAAATATCTTTCATTCTGTTTGGCTACTTCATGATTCTGAGCTCATAGTTTTTGGTACTTATCAGCAAAAAACTCAACCAAGTTCAATTGGAGGTGGTCATTATTATTAAAATTCTTACTATTTGAAAAGTTTTGTAAACTTCAATATAAATGATAACCCAATGGTGCAAGGTCAGGGATGAAAAATGGATCATCTATAACAACATTTATTCAGAAAAGATCATTGTTTAAACTTGATGCATCTTTAATATAATTTTTAGCAAGGCATACAAAATCATTGGAACTTTTTTTAAGTAGCGCCCTCCATATAGCCTCGAGACTGCACCATTTAATTACTTTTTATTTTAAATGGGTAAAAGTTTTAATAATGATGACCTTATATCACACTTTGAGTTTTTTGTTGATAAGGACCAAAAACTCTTTCGGTGAGAGTGGATTCATGAAGTTATCAGAAATATGGCAACAGGTAATTGAACAGAATGGAAGATATTTGACAAATTAATGTCTTGTGCAGAAAAATTTCATACTAAAAATCTGAAATTACTTTCTTGTCAATCCATTATAAACATAAACAAAAGATAAAATAACATACGATATCAAAAAGACAAAATCATGTTTCAATATACATTTTATTTGTATTTTTGTTAAATTACAAAAACTATTTTGAATAAATTCATATATTACAGTGAAATAATTACAATAAAGGTACATTTCTTGAAACTAAAAAAATTATGTTCCTTTCCCATATGAGATACATGAAAATAAAGGTTGGATTCAACTTTTAAATGGTATGTAATTGTTACAAGAGATAGTAAAATGATTTTATATTTTTTCTAAGCTTATACATATTGCCAGTGGCACACACTAATCCTATGCATATAGTACATAAAATTTTTCATCTCTTCAGTGGGTTAATAAATGAGTACCAAGCTTGCTTGGGAGCTAAACACTGGGGGTTTCACATCAAACGGACCACCTGACTGGAATATCTGCTAATGCACCTCAGTGCCCAAGGTCATGAAAGTTGAGATGGGTACAGCAGACCTTGGCCTGTTGTACCACTGAGTATAGTTTATTTATTCATAACTTATTTTTTACTGTTTTTTTTGTTCCTGACAATCGATAAAATCAAAAGAATATGCTTGGTAGCATAATGGAGCACGATAAAAGAATGGTGGACCCCCCCTCCCCTTGAAAAATTTCTGTGTGCACCACTGCCTATTGCCTAAAAGGAAAGACAATGTTAGCTCCTCTTTCCTAAAATGTCGCCAGTTTATTACAGTATAAAATATGGAGTGCTATTTTAAAATTTATAAAATCAATATTTCTAAAATAAGTGTTTTATGTGAAAAATTAATTTGAATCTCAAAAGAAAAAGCAGATTTAATTAAATGAAACAGGTCATATTCAAAATTATTGGCAATATGAGCGAAAAACGAAATCGTAATGTAGTAACAAAAATTAAGCATTGCATTAATTTATGTGTGCCTGATTAAGTTTTTATGCACATTGTTTGAAGGGGGGAGTAAACACAAAATTCCATAAAATTATACTTAACCAATTGTTTCTTTATTTAGCCTATCCTGTATTGCTTGTTCATACTAGTATTTTTTCTTACAGTGGCTTTGGTGATAAAGTTGTAGTTTAGTATAGTCAGTTTGGTAATCCTGTACATTTAGAATAATGGCATATATAAAAATCAGTATTTCCTTACAGTCAATGTCAAGCAGGCATAAGGTAGAGGGGGGGGGGTACCTCATTTGTTCTGGGAAAAACAAAAAATTTGTATCACTTGACTAAGCATATTTCTGAAAATATGTCAAAGTGACCACAAATTCTACAGTGATTTTTTCACTAATGGCATCTTACACAGTTATGCTATTAATCACACAGTCACTAATTGAGCAGAACACTTTGCTAGTTTAGTTAAAATTAATGTAGTTTGAGAAAATGCCAGCAAAGAGAAAAAAAGTTGCTACAATAGGTAAGTAAAAGATGACCCATTTAGTTAAGATGCCAAAATGGTAAAACAATCATAAGTGTGTTGCTCACAAATAAAGCAAATTTAAAACTAAAATCAATTTTTGTAATATTTTAATGAATTAAGTGTTTGCCTTCTAACTTTTAAACCAGTCAAAATTGTAATTGAATTACACCAAAGGATTGCCAAAGTAGTGAAATAAATAAATTTAACTAGTTACTCACAGTTCATGAAGCAATCACTTTTAAAAGATGTAGAGCTTACATTTGTGTTAAATTCAAACACTTTGAGCATCTAATTCATTAAAGTATAATTAAAAATGTTTTCCATTTCATTTTTAAATGTATAGCTTGATTTAAATTACACGTTTAAGATAAATTATTTCGTAAAAAAAAAGCCAATAATTGTTATAGATAGAAAAGTATTAAGTGTTGTACCACTTTGGAATCTTAACTGAATGGGTCCTTTTTTGAGGAACTTACCTGGGGTTGTGTACGATATTTTCTTTTTATGGAGAGTCAAAGTTAGGAAACATTTCCTCAAACTAGTAGGGTGTTTTGTGTGACTGTGATTAACAGCACGGCTATCTAAGATCCCATTAGTGTAAAATTGTGGAATTTTTTGTAAGAGCACCTAATGATGTGATGGAGGGTATTATTTTTTCACATTTTCAAAAATATACTTGCCATCACTTAACCAAATAATATTGAATTTTATTTTCCCCAGAACTGTGATATGACTCTCCCCACCACTTAATGTTTTGGGATATCCTTTATGATATGTCCTATGTACTGCATCATTCCTAGGACTCACTCTATTTTTGATCTAATTAATATAAACTGGTGATCAAAAGAGAATTTAGATTTTGTGGATTATTCTCTAAAACTGGACAGATTTTAATGAAATTTGGTATGAACATAAGGTAGGTATAATTCAACAATTATCGAGCGGAACACTCATCGAAGTTGGAAGGTATAAAAGAGCAGTTGTAGAATAGAACAAAAAAAATTGGTCAATAGGGTGTATGGTCCCCCTCTTTCAGATAAATAGGCCTTTTTTTATATCTAATGGGCTGCGGATTGGTGTTTTAACAGTGCATACGTAGTACATTCCCTGGAAGCTGGTATCTCTTTTTAGTGTGGCAACATACAGGTGGATACCAATTACAGCAGGTGATTTTGATGCCCAGTTTCCTCCCTAGAGGGAGGCACCTGTACTAGGATTTAGTTTTGCCGAGAGCACCCAAGCTAGACACTCTAGGGATCTTTTACATGCTGTATAATTATGCAGAAGGCCAGCCACAAACCAACTACGCCCCCCCCCCAGTTGGTTCAAACCATGATTTTATACCACAAATAAGGGAATTAATCCCCCTCTTTCAGCAACTCTGTTTTCAGGTCTTGATGGTTCTTGGAGGGGGTTGTGTGAGTTGCAATTGCCCTCCCCAGAGCCTCTCAGGCATGCTTTTTACAGATGGAGATCTAACTGGCCACTCCATTCGAAGAATATACTCACTTTCCAGAAATTCGTTGATCAGATGAGCTCTATGTACTTTGTGTTGTCATCTATTACAATAAAATCCAGGCCAGGCACCTGTGAAAAGTTGAACAAAGGAATCTGGTCATTCCCTGAATGGATAGGCCAGTTAGATCTCCAGACTTCATCTGTGTAAAGCATGCCTGGGGAGGGCAACTCCCATTTGAGAATCATTGAAGGCATGAAAACAGAGCTGCTGAGCAAGTAGGATTAATTGCCACAGGAACTTATGAATTTCCTTTTCCGGTATAAAATCACAGTGCAAGACCCCTTTTTCTAAAAGAGGAAACCAAATCTTTTGTTCTATTACTGCTGTGCTGTTGAGCTCGGGTTTGAATCCCAGAGAAAGCATGGAAGTTTGTAAATGTATAGTTGCCTTCACGAAATGGGGGGGGGGGGGTTCCTTTCATGAGGTTGTTGGAAGAGGTGGAAGGTTCCTGACCACCCCATGGTGTTCTCCTTCAAAATTGGGATGGAATCCAGAAAAATCGCACTGTCACCATATGGGGCTCAAAGCTACGGCTAACAACTGGCGTACATCTAGGCCCTTTACCATGATGAATTTTGTGGACATCGTCGGACAATTGGCATTAGTAACAACAACATACCAAAAATTTTGCCAATTTTGAATACCAGTATAGTTATCTTTTGTGATCATAAAGTAATTTTTTTACAGAGCTGTTCGTGAAACCCGATGAAGAAACTTGCAAACCCTGGGACTACTTATAGCAAAATTCAAGAGCTGCAGGCAGAGAATGTTAAGGTTTATATTCTTTTTTTAAATATATTCAAACAGATAAAAGCAGAGTATTTTAATATTAATTTGAATAGTTCTGCAACAACTAAGACTAGAAATTGCTTATAATGAATAAGTTTCAAATGTGACATTTTTCAATGCTCTAGAACAGAGGTCTTCACCTCACGGAACCTCTAGAACTTGAAGGTGCTTTCATGGAACCCTTAAAACTAAAAACTGTTTCGTGGATCTTAGAAGAATATATCTCCAAAAATATTTAAAGTAGATCAACATGTTATAAGCACTTTATGTAAAAGTGTTGAAATTAATTATAAAAAATTCTAATGTAATTCACTCATTAGGTATAAATATTAATTTATGTTCCAAGTATCACCTACCCATGCATTATATTTAGAAACTGGGATACGTGCTAGCTTTTTTTCACACCAACTGACTAGGTCAATTGAGATTAAATACAATCACATTACATATTCTGAGAGTTTGTTTTTATACCCACTTATGTTGAGAAATGTATTTCATTTAAACACAATGTTCATAGCTGTGTGAGAAATCCTATGTATTTTGTAACCTTAGAAGCTGTTCTTGCTTAAATTTAAACAGCAAATCAGTTCTTTCCTTTCCTTCATTATAGGTGTTTTCCTCACAAATGTAAAAAGGTGCAGTTTCCATTAGAAAATTATTTAGTTTTGCAAGATGTTACGCTAACTAACGAGTATAAAATTATTTTGTGGAGCCAGAGATGGTAAATAATAGAATATACATATACCTCCTACTAGATTGTGAATAAAGATAAAACATTTTAATATAATATAAGTCTAAAAAGTCTTTTAAAATAAAATTATAGATGAAAAGGGGGGGGGGAATGACCTATAGGTACTTGTACCTATACAAACTTCATAGAGAACGGGAATCCATTTTGCATAATATTTATTGTGACTCGTGGAACCTCAGGGTTCCGTGGAACACAGTTTGAAGACCACTGCTCTAGAATAATTTGCATACTTACCGGGTGTACATACCTTACTTCTCATTTAAAATCAAGTTATTTCACTGGATGGAAACTGTGCTGGTTCTCTAAATTTTATAGGGGAGAAATATTATATTTACAGTCAGAGTTAAGCATGCATAACAATCATAATATTTAATTTGAAAATAAATGTAAATGAAATTACAAAATTAGTATTATAATCCTTGGTATGATAAATAACACAAAAATTCGTATACATAAACTATAGGTATGGAATAAATGAACCAGGAAATTTGAATTATTACAAAGTGATTGTTTTCAATGAAAGAATAAGTACATGGTCATGAATCATTTTATATTTCTGGGAAATTACAAAGACAGCACCTATAAATGTTTCTTGAGCATGGGGGCAGTAATAATTAAATTAAAACTGGATAAAACTACTACAGAAAAATATAAAACACTGTGATGAAACTGAAGCTAATAATCAAGCATCTAGATTGTAGTTTCAGAATTTAAAGTCTGTGATCTCAAGACTGTGGCAGAGGTTTCAAAAAACGGGAGATGTTACCCGACAACCAGTATCAAGTCGAACAAGAGTCACAACCCCTCACCAAAACCGATATCTGGTAATAAGTGCGAGACGTCAGAGGGGCAGTACTGCCAGAGCACTGGGTTCGGCGCTCACAGTTGCCACAGGAATATGAATTTCGAGACAAAATGTTTACAGGAGACTCAATCATGCTGGCATGTATGCCAGAAGACCAGCAGTTTGCATTCCCCTCATGTCTGCGCATAAACGCGCTCGTTTGAACTGCAGTTTGAAACATCAACATTGGAGTGTAGGAGAGTGGGCCAATGTGATGTTCAGTGACGAGTCCCGGCTTAGTCTGAGTAGTGATTCTCGGTGGGTAACGATATGGAGAGAATGTGGAACACATTTTGAACCAAGAAACATAACGGAAAGACATCATTTTCCATCAAGGGGAGTAATGGCCTGGGCAGGCATCATGATGGGCAGCCGCACAGACCTCCATTTCTTTGACATGGGGTCTGTGAGACTGCTCAAAGATAGAGATGAAGTTCTTGAGCCTTATGTTCGCTTGTTTCGAGGTGCTGTCGGTCCTGACTTCATATTCATGGATGATAATGCGCCATGTCACCGAGCGGTGCTGATTGATGACTTCCTTGAAACGGAAAACATCCAGCATATGTCGTGGCCTGCGAGCTCCCCTGATTTAAATCCTATCAAGCATGTATGGGATATGCTCGGGAGACAAATTGCAGCCCTTTAGCACCCACCGAGCTCTGTTACAGAACTGAAGAAAGCTCTCCAAGAAGCTTGGAACCATTTGAGCCCACAACTCATTCATCATCTCATAGCAAGTATGGAAAATCGCTGTACAGCATACCTGACTGTCAGAAGTGACCACACGCCTTATTAAACTGCGAATCCTTGCTATGCTAAACAAATACTTAGATTAAAAGTTACAAGGGGAAAGAAGCTTTTAATTACATTTTATAGTCACCAGGCAGTCAACGAATTGATAACACATAATACTAAAACGATGACTTATTTTCCAACATGTATTTCCCTTTCTTTAAGATTCAAAAGGCTTTTTAAACAGTACTCCAGGATGCAAAATTCATTAGAGAATAATGATCACTATTAAGTAATAATCCCTAAGTATTTACATTTCAGAATTTAAAAAAGTTTTAAGTGGATTTTTTGAGCAAGAGATGAAATAGAAACAAGACAATCAATTTGAGATTTTAAAGTCCAGTCAGGTTTAATATTAAGCACAAATGCCATCATTATTTTGTATAATTAGAACTTTAAATGGATTTCACAAGATAATAATAACAGTAGTGAAAAAGTCTTACCAACCTCCCTGTTAAGTGTATGCTGAATGTCACTTTGAAGTACTTGCAGTCCTTCCCTAAAAAATTAAGAAAACATATATAATAAAACAGTTGCATAATATATTAGGAAATAGAGCTTTAGTAGAATTCAGTCTCTTACATTTAAATTATAAGTTAGTTAAATTTTCATGAATCACACAATCAAGAAAATTAAAATTTTAAACAATTAGAAAGCTTGAATTTGGGTTTTATAACCCATTTCATGATTTGTAAAAATATAAAATACATTTGCACAGTTAATACTATTCTAAGAATCAATGTATATGCTTCATGAGCATTCAAAAATTACTTGGTTATAAAACTGAAATACTGAGCATCACACAAAATTTTATTCTCATAGATAATACTATTAAAAATCATTGCTATACCAACTTGATTCTAAAAAAATAAGATAGGAATATGAATGTTCTTCGCAAAAATAGGATTTGATGATATTGAGAAACAAAGTGAAAAAATCTTAAAGGCATATATCTTGACATTAAGAATATAAATCATAATTTGAATGTTTTTTAAATCAAACAGAGCCGCATCTCCAAGTCCTACCTGGAATGATCAATCCATAAACTCTCAAAGACAGGAAAACCTATTTCTTTATTAATCATTGATTTCAGTGCAATTCAGACTAACCATTAATTTATTGTTATATTACATGCATATTTTTTTGGCAATTTTAATCATAACATAAAACAATTCTTTTTAAATTTGCATATATTTCATTAAGCCTGAAGAATTCGTGCTGTACATAATCTTATAGCATACAACAGAGATTTATCTTTTCATTTTTAAGATATATCATTTAAGCTTCATTTTGTTTTAAAAATACATAATGTTAATATCATCAATACAAATTATTGCTGTTATATATGCATAAATATAAGAAAAAATTATGAATTATGCAACAATATAAAACTGAGGTCATTATAAATGAAAGTAATAATATTAATGACTAGAATGATTATTTTTATGAAAAGCAACATGCAAAATTAGAAAATAATGTCATTACTTCTAAACATTAAATTAGGTGTCATTTTAAAATTATACATGGCCTGAAAAAGTTATCACAAATTATAAAATATCAATTTGAGCTGAAAGGAACAAGGAGAATTTTTAAAGTATGTAAATGGGTAAGAGAGAACTAAGCAGATTAAACTTAATGAAAAGTATATCTGAGAAATGAATAATATAATTTACTTCTGTATGAGAGAAATTCAGAATTTTATTTATGTAAATATAATAGGTAACTTAAAAGAATCATGTTGCACAGCATTATTGCAAAAAATTTAATCAGCTTAAGATTTTCTTAGTTTAATTTAAGATGTCTTATTCGTTTGTAGCCTTGTTATTTATATCGCACATTTTTAAATCTTATTGTTTTCCATTATTTTGAAAATAATGTACATTGAAAGAAGAAAAATTGAAATTTTGTATTAAATTGAATTTACTGAAATAGCAGTAATTTTTACAATAAAGATAACTTGCATTAAATTTGAAATGTTATACACTACAATACCTTCATATATTAATTTTTTTAAGTACATTTAAAAGCATTTGCAAAGATAAAAACTTAGTATCCAGAATGCTTGACTACTGCCATGACTGTTTTTGCATTAGAATTTTATATTTTACATATTTATACAATTTAGAAAAATTCATAAATACAGAATTTCGAAATAGTACAAAGCGCAACAAATTATTTGGGTTACTTTTCAAATTTTGAACTTTTATGAGGTACTTATAAACCTTTCCAGATTTTTTTCACTTTAAAATAAATAACCTAATTTTGAATAATATTTAGAATTCATAAAATTTATCATATCTATAAATATTCAATAATATTTTCAGTGCAACAGTTTTTTTTGTAAGCATTGGATAAGATGTATATTATAGTACAAAAAATACTGCTAACATTTTACATTGAAAACTTGGATTTCCTATCAATATATTCATTTTTGAAAAATGTTAAAAACTATTTTATGATTTTTTTCCCCTTTCATATGTGTTTAAACAGTTCAGAATTGAAATTACTAAATCAAAGAGAATTCAATTAGAATCAATCAATTAGAGTTCAAATATTGAGCCACTTTTTTGTCTTAAAAAATTGTGAGCCAGTCATAAAAATAAAATAACTTTTAATAAACTCAATTTCTATGTTGAATAATATATTTAAGAAAAAACAAAAAATCTCGTAAAGAAACTTTGGTTTTATAATCTGGGAATCCCTGGGAGGAATCAAAGCTTGGTCCTTTAAAAAGGCCTTTATTTTCTGCAGACATAAGAAAAAAAAATCGAACTTCAATAAAATTAACTATAACTATTCCTTATTTAAATGAAATTATAACCTACAATTGCTTATCTGAATACATTCCCACAAAATAATTTCAAACTGGAAAAATTTTTTTGACCTTACGACTTAACTACTTTGGATTTGTTGAAGTATATATAAATGTAACATTTTAAAAATGATTAATATTCTAAAAATCATTCCAGATAACTTAAAGTAAACATTTTTAAAAATTATATTAAACTTATGTTTATTGATTGTAATGTAAATACCATGAATTGCACAACTTTAACTTCATGCAAAATTTTGCTCATATAGATCACAGCCAGAGCAGATGGAAAAAAAAAAAAAAAAAAAAAAATTCATAACAGTTTTTCCAAAATTGTCTTGCAACTTAATTTTAGCTAAAAATTATGCTCATTTACATGGATCATTATTATCAAGATGAAAAGTAACAGTTGCATATATGTAAAGCAAAAAAATACTTTTGTTCTATTGTGATTTTTGGCATCTATAAATAATATTTCAATACAAAAGTGATATTTCAATTTTTTTAGAAGTAATGTTTCCAATTCTACATTAATATTAGAAATTGATACTGACAAGATGACCATCAAAAATAAAATATGACTAAAAATATTCAAAGCACAAATAATACTTTAGCAAAAAAAAATGAAAGTCTTACTTCATTTAATATATGAATCATGATCCGAATGGTTTTTCAAAGCAGCTGCAGTACCATTCTTTGAGAACTGTCAAAGAAAAAATTGTTGAAACATGACAAATATAATATTTACTATATCATGAAAAAATCTAGTTTTCAATAAAATTATATAATAAATTATTAACCTTGGGATGAATCACATAAAATTACTTTAGATTAATAAAAAACCAAATCTTTGGCAATTTATGCAAAGATTTATAAATGTGTAACAACTATATTTAAATGCTGCCTTCCCTTGACTATTAGCGACAGCTAGGTGGTGCTACTTGTTCTTTTTGGGAATGGAAACTTTCCTTTCTTCTTTCTAGGAGGAAGCATACATGTGCAGTCAACCTTTCCCTCCTTTAAGTTGTATTCTGCGATATTTGTGTATATGTGTTTTGTGTCTCCTTGTGTAGTAAAACGTAACAGAAATTAAACAATATTTGTTCCTGTACCTATCAAGGCCTTCATTATTTTGCTCTTAAATAATCACAATCATGGGAGTATCATAAATGTAAAAAATATTTTCACTATAAGTAATATTCAATAAGCATTAAAAAATCATTGTTACATATTGATTACAGTTTACATGCATACGTTTAGCCTTTTTATCGGTGTTCTATTTTTTAGACAAGCTACTATAGCTTAATTTTCTTACAAACAATTTTAAAAGAAATTAATATTGGTAAAAATGGTTTTTCTTAAGCTAGAAAAACAACACATTTGTGAGGTTATCTATAAAAAAAAAATCTAGTTCACTGCTCAAAATTTTACCTAATTTTTAAGGAAATGCTCTTTGCATAAAAAATGCTTTAAAATACATTAAAAATTATAAATACTTGTAAAATTTTAAAATAATTTGATTTTTATATGCACAGAATAAAAAAAAATAGCTATTTTTTACAATATAAAACTTTAACTGAGCAAACTATAGATAGGAAACCTTTATTTGAAGAAATAGGATTGATAAGTGAAGAAGACACAAATGCAAATAAAGGAGATGCCATAAAATTAGAGAAAAGTTAACTAGTACATATTTAAATTCAAAATCATTTATTAAATCAAATATAAAAGAAAAGGATATTTCAATAAAATCAGATACATGGACAAAAGATTATCTTAAATTTAGATACATGCATTTTGTAAAATATGCTTTGAATAATTTATATTTTATACTATAATAAATAATCGTAAAATAAATATTCTAAAAATAAATTAAAACTTTATACTAGTAGATTCAAGCTCTAATACATGTAAGATTTAAAAACAATTAAAATTATAACAGAAGATAAAGGTTTTTAATTCATCATAGTGTGTTTCTTATGTTATATGTAAAAATACAAAATAATTCATCAATAATTCACATAATGCCAATTTCTTTACTTACCACAATAACAAAAAGGTTAATATCATTATTCCTTTAAATGTATCACAGTTAAATTATTTTTAATAAAATATCAAAGAAGCAATATAAGCTGAATTAATATTTTGTCCGGCAATGAAAAATTTCACACCAACATTTTGGCATACAAAATTACATTATTAATAACTTTGAATATTTTATGTACACACATACACCCTTTTCTTGACAAAATTTTCACAAACAGTTAAGAAAATAATAGAGCACTTTTTTGTTGTTGTCATTTTCCTTTCAAAAAATTAATGAATTCAAAACAGCTAGTAATTTAATGAATAATTAAAGCTCTAGTTTTATTTTTTATTAATAAAAATTAATATCAGAATTTTTTGACAAGCAGGTTAAATATAAAATTTTGTTTTGTTTTAATACATTAATAACAAAAATTCCAATTCTATATATTGAATACAGTCAAACTGAAGAGATTTTAATTTGTAATCATTTCTTAAATTATTACCAGAAATTTTCACACTTTGGTTTTCAATCACATGTATTATTAGTTGTTTTTTTAAAAATTTTATCAGATGAAATTGACAAGAAAGGATCTTATTTTCAAAACAATAGAGAAAAATGTTAACATTGAAAGCATAAAAGTGAGTAAGTTTCTATTACCAAGTCCAAGAGAAATAATTGCACTTAATATTTCAAATAGTTTTACAAAAATGTGATTTAACCGTAAATGGAAGTGGATAACATGAAGAAATGATTAAAAAGATTCTTATATTTGTCAAAACATTTAAATTTTGGCATATAATTTAATTTTATTAGCTTTCTAATCTACCCAAAATGAATCTTATGTATCAACATATAGAAGGTATTTGCACACTTTTTGAAGAACTTTGAAAAAATAACTAAAAATAAGTATAAAAATTTGTGGGCAACATCTCTTACACTGATGATTAAACTAACATCTGTTAAAATTTATAAATTTAAAATATACAAGAAGAAAATCCTAAATTTTACAAAAATGCATACCTTCCAAGACACTTCGCATCCTCCTGTGTCGTAAATTTCCTCTCTTTCTTAAAAAATATGTTTAACACTTTTTAAAATATCAAAGCTGTAAAATAAAAAAAAAATCACATTAACATTAATTTTGCCTTTTTAGTTAATAATTTACATGTTTTTCAAAAATCATAAAAGAACTTTTTTTTTAACCCAGATGGAGAGTTTTGATTTTTATGAGAAATTAGAATCAATAACACAAAAATAAAAATAATGCAAATAAATATATAAAACAACTGGATCATCAGTAACATAAGCAGTAATTCAGAGCTATATTGCAGCGTCTATATAAAAAATTATTTTATGCAATATTATTTTTATAATGACGAGAATGGCTCAATATTTTAAAATTACATCGACGAATTTAATATATTTAGCTAGTGACAAAATAATGAAAGGTTTAAATATTGAAGCAAATATTCCTTAAAGCAAAAGCACAAATTACACTGCTTGGGGAAAAGAATAACAATTTTCAATTAAAACACAAGATCAATGAACATCGTTAAAAATGCAACACTAAGGAATTTTTCCAAAACATAAATACCTATAAAAAGTTATGCTATATGTATATTTAAGACAATGTGGAATGTATTATACATCCTTTCTAATGCAGTATAATTTAAAATTCATCAAATGATACTAATAAATTCTACCAATGAGATTTTCATTTGTCTTTATTCCTCACATATATATTGAGTAACAAGTCAAAGTATATCAATAACTACATTCATATTCAATAAATACTTATTTGAATTTTAATACCAATGAAAGAAGTTTTCAAAGCAAATAATGAACAACTGAGAATAGAGGGCAGTTTTGTTTATTACATACAAGCTAGAGATTCATGGTTTGCTAGCTTCCTCTGACATTAATGGTTATTTTAGTTGTATATCCACTTCAAATAAATTCCTCTTTTAAATTTGTAGAATATTATAACTAAACCATTAGGATTAGAAACTAAATTACATATAAAAACAACAAAAGAAAAGACTAATTCACTCAAATATGCACTTTTTGTTTTAAAGAATAAATACTGAATATGAAATTCTACATATATTGATTGTTTCAATCAAATTATTTACAAATCAAAGTTAACAGATCAGTGACTTTAGCAAAAGACTTTTACTAAAGCATCCCTTTAAAGAATATACTGTCAAGAGAAATTCAAAACTACTTTATGTTGTGAGTAGATCATTTAAAAATTAAAAAACTATTAAAAATTGTACAATGCAAAAAAAATGGAAAGGTGATAATGATAAGAATTTATTAGTTTTAAACATAGTATATGTACAATAGGTTACAAAATATAAAACATTAGATGGAAGCAGTATAAATTAAATTAAATGTTACCAGTCTGTGGCCAGGAAGGCACAGACCATTTTCAACATCCTCATTTGATCGAGTTCAACAGTAGACTTAACTTGTTTTTTGTTAATACAAATGTAAAGTGGCAGCACCATCTATTGGTTCAGTAGTTAATTAAAAAAAAACAATCTGTTACAAAATTTAATATATAGCAATTGCTAAGAAAATTATGAAAAATAACATTCTAATATTTGAGATTAAGATTCAAATTAATAAATTATAGTTCAGCCATAAAAAATTTACCTAGAGGCAATAAGAAAAACTTTAAATATGTAAGAGGTGATAAAAGACACAATCTTGCATTTTTAATAAATTTTTTTTCTATAAAAACTTTTTCAAAAAAACAAAAGAAAATAGCTGAAGATATCACTTAACATTTTCAAATCCAATGACAAAAATAAAAACTGCATTTTTCCAAACAATACTAAAATAAATTATATCCTACCTAAATAAATTATATCCTTCACATTACTTAAAAAAATTAAAAGTTGGTAATTTTACTATGCAGCTATTTTAATGCTTTTCCTAGTTGAAATATTATGAAATCTCATTTGATTACTCTAGATTTTTTAAAATATTTTGCATTTTAATATGAAACAAAATTTTTCTCAATTGTTTTGCCATTTTCTTGGAATTTTAAAATTAGCTAATGTATAGGTTCTTGTAACAATAAATAGTCACAGCATCAACTGTCAAATATAATTTCTACACACAAGTAAGAAATTAAATTTACCTTGTCTTCACTGACTCCATCTTTTGAATTAGATAAATACAAATACTGAAACAAGCTTTGGAATGGCATCCAATTCATATTCAAGTGATAAATCAACAAGTGCAATAAGGCTAAAAATAAATTTCAGAAATTAAATAAAAATATGCATTCATAAATCAAATGAATACAAAGTATATTAAAATTTAATTATAATTACAGATTTAAATAATAAAAAAATGTTAAATTATCTAAATACTCTGCTATAAGTTATCTAAACAAAAGACTAAGTGTAGTATAAAGCATATAAGTTATATTTTGTCTGAAAAAGGGTTAAATAATATGAAGGGAAAAAAAGGAAATTTAAAAAAAAAAAAGCAAGCAAATTTATGTTTAGGGGGAAAACATTTTAAAGGGAGGAGGGAATCAAACAAGTTTATGCATGTATCAATAGTAATTCTTTTTACAAATATTTTTATGAGTAAAAATTAAGTACATAAAGCAGACTGTGTTTTACAAAAGCATTCTAAAATAAATACTGATATATGTTTAAGTAATACATTAAAAGAAAAATTTCTCAAAGAATTAACATTTGACTTTTCTGCAGTGGATAACACTTATACAAGGTGCAACACACACAAAAAAAAAATGAGACTAAATGTATAGCTTGAAAAAAAAAGAGTGAAGTTGGCAACAACTGTTTTGGTGACATCAGCCCCTAAGCACTTCATCTATACATGCGGCCAGTTTCGTC
The DNA here is from genome assembly GCA_019973975.1 of Trichonephila clavata. Taxonomy (NCBI): domain Eukaryota; kingdom Metazoa; phylum Arthropoda; class Arachnida; order Araneae; family Nephilidae; genus Trichonephila; species Trichonephila clavata. The sequence goes on from BMAO01020558.1 coordinate 24,317, forward strand.
AAAATCCATCACACCAGTTGGGAGAACTGCGTCATTGAGTGAATTCGTGTAACTGCATTCAGCCAGAAAAATGTCAAAACAGCATCACGTTTATTGAGAAACTTAAGAAATCAGCCATGAAAACATTTCAAATACTAACCAAGGCCTATGGAGATTAAACTTTGTCTTGTGCACATGTGTTTGAATGATACAAGTGATTTTCTGGGAGAAGGGTCAGTGTGGAAGAATATGAACCTGCTGGGCACTCTAAGTCAGCGATTACAGACAAAACATTGCCAAATTTCGTGATATGAGTGGGTTCCCACTCACATCAGTGGTAAGACTATTAATCAACACTACTACAATGAAGTACTAAAAAGACTTTGTGAAAAAAGGCCAGAATTGGGGATTGATGAACGCCTGTTGCACCAAGCGAATGTACCAACTCTCATGGCCCTATGTGTCAAGTAGTTTCTGACCAGAAAAAACATTACTGTGATGGGGCATCCTCCTTATTCACCTGATTTGCCCCATACGACTTACTTTCTACAGTTAAATCTTGTTTAAAAGGAACCCATTTTACCTCAGTTGAAGAGGTTCAGGTAAAAACAGAGAATTTCCTGAAGGACCTTCCAATAACCTTGTTCCAGAACTGTTACCAGCAATGGCAGCACAGAATGCAGAAGTGTGTGAATACTGAAGGGAACTACTTTGAAGGTGATACTATCATGGAGAACTGATTCTGCAAGTACAATGATTTATATGACCAGTCTTTTTTTGTGTGTGTTACACCTTGTATACACATACAGATCAACTGTAAAAAAGAACAAGCTCCATCATTAAAAAAAAAATTTCATTTATCTCAAAGAAAATCTACTACAAGGCAAATGTAAAATCTATAATCTTGCAACTTAGTATTTTTTTCTTTTAAATTTATTGACAATAGATTCATTTAAAACAAAGATATATTCTATAATTTTACATCAAGAGATTTTTTGTACATGTGTAGTGAAGAATGTGCCAATTGATTATCAAAAATCTCCTAATGTAATACAGTTTTAACATAATCAAATGGTTCATTGATAGGACTTGTTACCTCAAACAGTCTTCAGTACATATATACACAAACACGCGTTCATGGATACATACTACAAAAAAATAAAATAAAAAATAGATTGCATCAACTGAAAAAAGATACTCAGTACTTTCTTTTTTATCATTATGCATTTATTTTTTATTTGTAATAGTTCTGTGTCACTAATTATCAAGCAACTGTAAAATAAATTTTAAGTATTTCCTGCTAATTTTAATTACTATTCTTATATATCTTTCCTCTTTAAAATAAAATGCTTCTTTTATTTAACAAATATTCTTAAAAAATTATAATTAATGTAACCAAAAAACTCTTAATGTAAACTCTTTTATTGGATGGGAGGAAAAGCTAAATTTGAAATGAATGAAATATTTACCAAAAAATTACATTACTTTGGCAGCAGCTTGTCTGATTTTAAATAAACAGATATATAGTGTGTCTATCAACATATTTTTCTTTTAATGCAATGATTCCATAGCTGTAGAAATACTTTACTAGATTGTCTTTCTTAGAAATTAGGTCTTAAATTGTAATAATTTTTTTTTGCAAAAAAAATAAGAGAATTTATAAACAAGGTTTTTGTGTTCAAGCAAGTTTAAGAACATTTTTCGGTGAAATTGTCGAATCGGCCACTAGTTTGCCAAATTTTGAAAAATCGCTAATTTGCGCGCGTTTTTGCGTGTTGTGTTTTGGAGTAGCAACCCTACCACACCATGATCTGACTTATCCCTCACTGATACAAAAATCAAAAGGGTTACCAGATTTGGCACACTTATCCATTTAGCGAGAAAACCCTTGGCGAGATAAGTGGCCGATTTTACAATGCAACCCATTTTTCATTATTAGATATTCATCACAGTATATGATGACAGTTTTTGACATAGCAAAAATGGTCAACGGAATAATATACAAGTACAAATTTTTCTTATACAATTGTTAAAATTAAATTAACCACTTTTACTATAAATAAACTGGAAAAAAAATTTATGATTTTTAAAAATCATTTTTATTTATCAAATTAACTTACTCTCCATATTCTTTCCATAAATATAATTTTGATCTATAAATATTTCCAAATTCATATGAATAACATTTTCATCTAAAGTTTTTATTGTGTTATCTGAAATGTATATAAGCTATTAAAAAGAGAACAAATAGATGAATATCCAGTAATATATATTTTCAGTTTCATCAACAATACATAAAAATTATCAAATAGAATGATCTGTATAGCAGATACAAATATAAATTACACAACACGCAATTTTCATAAGATATAATTTACAAAAATCAAATCTTACAGATATAGTTTTGTTTTACTAACAATTTTATTATTGATATGTATGAATGAGGAAATTGCTTTATATTATGGATAATTATTTATTTAATAAGACCCTATTAATTTATCAAAAATTAAATAAAGCATTCAAAAAATTACAATATCTTTAAATGGATATCTTACAAAATTCAGCACTTTTCCATTTCAAGGGTCATTAGCAATGGTTAAATTTATTTTTCCAAACCAAGCACTAAACACAAAATAAGTGTGTTTTTTTTAAAGTTGTCTTTCTGCACATGCACCACAAACACTCAAACTTTTTAATTGGGGTAGGCACGTGAGGTAGGTTTATCACAATTAATAAATTTCTACTGGCACAAAGCAATCATTTTTTGTTGCATTTTTACAACTTCCTGAAACAGAAAAGCACCCAAAATTCTTACTACTGTGCATATTAAGTCAAGAATTCATTTATTTTCCCACAACTTAGATGCAATATCAATTAGGAAAGATAACTGTACATTATTCAGTTATGTATAAAATTTCAACCTATCTTTAATGTAGGTTATATCTTAATTTGATACTTATGATTCATTTACAACCACATAGCATTTTTCTTATACTCAGAAAAAAATTAATACAAATATATTAATGAAATTTTTGAAAAAAATTTTACTTTAAAATTTTTTTTCCTAATTACCAGTTTAATTACAATATTTAATGAAACTTATTTTTTTTGCTTGCTTTTTTTTTCTGTGATTTTTTCTCTGTTTTCATAAAAGTAACACCAATCCTGTTTGCAATAACAAAACAATAGTGTAAGTAAAACAAAAACTAACTTTCATAAAAATTTTTGTTGGTGTTGTTTTATTTGTAAACATTGAAGTAAACTTTTCCTGAAATGCATACACGCATGTCAAATGTTACAATATTTTTGGTCAGATACAAAATCAAAACTGAAATTACATTTATAAGTTTCAACAACTTCCTTTAGTATACCCCCCCCCTGAATTTTTGCCAAAGCTTGGCGTTAAATGAGAGAATGTAGTAACTCTTCAAGGAACCCGTAAAATTCTGGTTTTCTCTTTTAAGGCCCGTTATTTTTAGAAAAAAATTAATTGCTGTCGGCAAAATTCTCAAAGATTTTCAACAGTATTTTAAAAAACACGTTCATTTTCTTCCCTCCTCAAATAGTGGATAATAGTCTAAATTTATTTCTATAATCCACGATTTCTGAGAACAAGATGGAACTTGATTTTTTCAAACCACGGTATTTCGCGCCAAACAATCTGGCAGGAGAGCTATACTAAAAAGCTGATTTTCAAAGAATTAATTCAAACAAACATGTTTAGTACACGTGGACTTGAAAGACAAGTTTTGGTTACACTTGAATAAATACCACGAATAAGAAATAAAAAGGACACATAAAAATAGATTAGTTGATTATTAAATACATAAGAGTCATAACAAATCACAAGTGACACGGAAAGTTTGCATACCGTACTAACTGTTGCCACTCTAAGTTCGACACTTTCTGTTTGGAATTATTTAATATTCTGCTTTGCGTTTGCTTATTCCATTTGAATCTGGCAACAGAATTTTAGTAACATTATTTTTTTGGAATATTCTTAAACGTAGTTGCGTTTTCCTTTTTTTAAGAAAAAAAATGATTAATGTTTTTTCTTTTCAGAGAGTGTACCCATAAAATAATTTTTTCATGTAAATAGCCTCCTTTATAGTGCGTGTTGAAGTAAAAATAAAAGGAATACCGAAGAACAGAAGTTTTTCACAAGTCATAACATTGACATTCAATTACCTATGGTTTCTCCACGTCATGCCGATTTTCTGTTCAATACACTAAAATTAAATTAATTTTGTTATATTTTAATCGAATAATATTTTCATAAATGCTTAAAACCAAAGGGGGGACAAATATTTTTTCCACTTTTCTATATATAAAGGTATAAAGCATATAATATATCTTAATGGGTGACGTAGTTGATTTGGAATCAGACTTGTCAAATCAAGGTTACGAATTCGACCCCTTTCCCAAGTCGGGGGATTTTCATGGCGCAAAAAATCGACAGCGTCCCTGCCATATGATTATGCCGCATGTAAAAGATTCCTTGAGTGCCCATTTGGCTTGAGTGCTCTCGGAAAAATTAAATTCCTGAAATAGTTTCACATCTTCAGAGCTCAGAAGCCTCCCCCTGGAGGAGGAAACTGGGCGCAAAAATTACTTACGGTATACCACCTATATGGTGCCGCACTAAAAACAGATATCTTTTCCCGGGGAATGTATTAGGTCTGTGATGGTAAAATATCAATCCGTGGAAAACTAATTTATTTTTCAAAAAGAGATGCATTGTATAAACTGTAAGCCAGATTATGGTTACTTACAAAAATATAAACAAGAAATGAAAATAATTTAGTGAATGTACGAGATAAATTCAAGAAAATATTCTACTACAATTTTTCTTGAGAAAACAGTGTTAGAAAGGCGTAGTTAGAAGCATATGTGTGGGTAACCTTTACAAGCATGAATTTTTCCTACCAAAAGAACTGTCTGTCGGCAGCAGACCGCCAATGAGTAGAGAAATGTAAAAACTTATTCACACTAAACCAGTAAGCAGCAAGTTGCTTTTTGAGGCATTTAGATTGTAATACAAGAGCTCCTGAAAGGTTACATCTTCACTATTTGTTGCTTATTGCCTTGGTGTCAAAGGGGGGATTGCAATTCAATTTTGAACAATATAACTGAATTGAATTTCGGGAAAAGCGTGGTAGTTTTCAAATGGAAAGGATCCATAAGGAGCCAAATCTGAAAGGAACCATCCAGTCTACAAAACACATCATACAGAATACAATAGGATTGGTAGTGCAAACAAAACTTCACGGAACTATTCATTGGAGAGAAAATGTAAAAGTTTAATTATATATCCTTGAATCCATCACGACCTTCTGCGGGCTATAAGTGCCAAAACCTTTCGAATGACTCCAGCTATCTCATTTTATTAGCGTCTTTACACTCTCCGAAAGTGTAGGGACATATGAAGATGCAGAGCCATTTTCAATCTTCCCTGCGCCCTAGACACTTCAAATTGTTACGTCCCCCATCTCACTATTTCCCGAGCATACCTTTTTTCAGTTTTTACTTTGCCAATTTTGGTTCAGAAGTTCCTTAACTCTCATCACCTATGAACCCGCCGTGTCCCGGACTGGTAACAGGCAGCTGAAAGGAAGGTATAGTGGCATGGTTTGGCCACTCTTGTTCTTTTTTTTACCTTACAGCATCACGGACCACCCTCCATCCTTTTGTAAGTTAGTACAGTAAATTAATAAAATCGTTTGCAATTACAGCTCAGAGTATACATTACTCTATGAACTGTTTTCAACTTGTTAATTATCTTTTTCATCGGTTATCACTTTACAATATGTGTTATCTTTTACTTTTAGACATCCTTATTCTGGGTTGAGTCACTGTCATTGTACTTGCACAAACAAAGGCTTCTTTGAGCATTGATCATTGCAAAATTATTAATGACATCATTGTAATCCATTTCCATTGCAATATTTTGAATGCATAGCAACATCAAACTGTTTAGCTTTAAATTTTCCATGGATCTCATTTACCGTAATGTAATAGAATCTTAAGGGCAAAAAGGCTTCTCTCATGACTCACTAGGCGGTGGTACGTTCGCTTTTTTAACTTTTACTCTTTTCCACCCTCTAATTTTTTGCTCCCCGAATCTCTTGCTCTCGAAGCATGTGCCTAGCTTGCCTAAGCGGAAAAGCGGCTCTGTGAAGATGGGTGCAAACCATCAAAAATTGCATAACCTTCCACTATCAAAACGACGATAAGAATCGACTTTTTAGAGAGGTTTGCCTCTAAAAAGAGCGTTGTCTAATATAGTCCAGCAACTTCAGAGTGTCGCCCATGCGGTATAGTAGTTAGCGACGCCGACTGCTATGCCATAGGGCCTGGGCTTGAATCCCGGAGAAGGCATGGATGTTTGTAAATGTATAATGCCCCTTCGTGGTATGGGGGCACTCTAAATAGCTGTCGAGTCGCAAGTCCTCTCGTGACGTTGGTGGAAGGGGAAGAGAGGTGAAAGGCCCCTGACCACTCCTAGAGTGTTCTCCCTCAAAATTGGGGTGGAACCGATCCAAATCGTACTGTCACCTGCATTTGGTGCTCAAAGCTACGACAGGTGTACAATATAGCTCGATGCCATGAGGAATTTCATGGGCCTCGATCTGACTACGTCAGACAAGTGGCATTAGCAATAGAAACAAGATTTCAGAGTGGGGCCCAGACAATATTAGTAATGGAATGCAACAAACCATCTTAAAAATGCTGTTGCAGCGTTTCTTGCGGCAGACTCGCTGAGAGAAGCATGTGGCTGCGGAAGTCGAGTGGTTACAATCGCAAATTCGTGACCGTCATTGCTTCTGCTGAGTAATTAGTTTGAATTCCGGCCCACTAAATACTTAATACGATAAAGGGGCAAGTTAAATCGGTCGAGGCACATAGTTGTTATATTGGTGTGGAAGTTTGAAAAGGGTGTCTTTCGATTCAAAATTACGATGTCCGTCGCCAATAAACCTCGTGTTTCAAAATGCGAAACTAAAACAACAAGTCACCGGAAATTTACAATCTTAGCATCTGTGCCTCTCTAGTGACGTGTACAACAGCAGCAATTCTGCTTAGCTTTGCCTATAATCTTTCTATTTGTGCCTGACGTATAAAACTGCAAACATGATTGCATTCACCAACTTACACGCAATAAATGTAATATAATTGCAACCAATTTTATTTTATAGTGTTCAGATTGTTATATTTTCTTGAATACACGAGAGAGTACAAAAGGCAATTATATTCACCACATTTCAGCATGGAGGTATATAAAGCATATAAAATATCTTATTTAATTTCATTAAAAGAGCTGCATTATCATATTGTAATAATCACAGATTTAATGAATAAAATTAGAAGAAGCAAAAATATTTCGTGCTTTATATTACAATCCCATGTTTTTTTAAAAAAATGTGCTGCAATGTGCTGTTTTTTGTATGACAGATAAAGAAATAGTGATTTTGTAATTTTCAGTACGTATTCTTTCAAAGCTGTAGTTACATTTGAGTAACTGTAAGAAACTAATTATATACACTTTGTTCCTGATGCATTTTGCAACTATTTCTTTAATTATTCATTCTTTACATAAAATATTTCTTCTTCTTCAATGACTCGACAGCCTTGGCTTTCTCCAGAAGTTTTCTCCAGGCATCTCTACTCTTGGCAACTGTTTTCCACTTTTTGACCTTTAAAATATTTAGATCTTTTTCGACATAGTCAATCCATTTTTGTGGGGGTCTGCTCCGAAGTCTATTTCCCATGGGCTTTGCCAGAAAGATTTTCTTGCAGCAACGATCTTCATTCATTCTAGCCAGATGAGCAGCCCATTAAAGTTTCTGTAATTTGACAAATTTTTGCAATATCAGGTTGTTTATAAATTTCATAGAGCTCTAAGTTAGATCTTCTTCTCCATGATTCATTTATTTGGATCCCACCAAGAATGCAGTGTAAGATCTTTCTCTCGAAAATTCCCAATTTTCTTCATCACGTAAAGTCAATGGCCAAGTCTTTGATGCATAAGTCAGGACAGATCTAATAAGACTTTTGTAAAGAAGCAATTTTGTTCTTAAGCATAAAATATTTGGATAACATTAAAACTTGGAAATAAAACATGCTCCGCGTTAAATGTTTTCGTCACGTGCGTAAAATATATAGCACTCTAATTACAGCTTTTTTTTGACAAAAGTCATTCATTAAGTTCCCAGCATAGTAACCTCGTGCCCAGAACGTGCCTCTATTGAGTTGCCATATATAATTAGGGAAAAACAAAAAAAAATATACTATGATCGTTTGGCAAATGAAATATTCCATTTTTTTTTTTACCATTAAAACTACAATATTTTCAGATTTAATATAAAAATTACAATTGCATTTTTATGTACTTTTGAAGCTATTTGTACTATCTTGTCATATTTGTGGAATGAAATTTCTTCTAAATCTTTGAAGTCCTACTCGTCAAAGAGTGTTTAAGCTCATTTCGGGCTTTGGGCGCAAAAGATCTACGGGCCCCCTTGGTACTGTTGGATCTAAGGAGAGGCTCTTGGATTCGACTGAATCCAGCTTATCTGGGCATTTCCAGGCCCTGGGTCCTTGGGAACCGCCTCAAGAGCCCATTGGATAAATCTCACTGCTACTCGTATTTTAAGTTTAAAATATTGCAAATTTTATTTTAATTAATTTTAATTCTTCTGCTATGTATTCATCATTTGTATATGTAAAAATATGTATTGCTAACTTAATAATTAACTTGAGCTTAAAAATTGCTCCTATCCCCAGGGACGTCTTAAGACTTCTTGAGGCCCTAGGCCCCAACGCAAAAGTAGGCCCAGGGTCCTTATACAAAAGTAATCCCTTGGCCCCTATATAAAAGTAGGCCCTAGGCCTCTGGCGTAGATAGTCCTAAATGGGCCCTACATCAAAACTCCTTTGGGACCCTTTTTGGAGGCTCCTTAACATTTCACGATATTTTGCTTACATGTGACCTTTAGCTTGAGGCCTATTATTGATACAGAGGTAGCTACGCCCCTGACCAGGGCCCCTACACAAATGTAGACCCCATTAACTGATCCTTAAATGCAGACAGTACATAGCATATATATATATATACGTTGCCAAATGACTGACAATCGCACAAACCGGCTCGACCGACTAACGCCATTTGACTGAATGAGTAATAATAGTGTATGGTCGTACCTAGGCCTATACATGGACGACGGTCATCATATGTAGCCAGTAGACCATATCGTTGGAAATTTCCAGTTTATCGGATAATTCAACTGGAAAAAAACATTTGACCGTTAATATTATTCGAATCGGGATATTATTAAATCTGAGTTGAGAACGAGACGAGGCCCAGTTGGCCCATGCCTTAAGACGTCCCTACCTATCCCCTCCCCTCTTCTGGTTGTTCTACGGTTTCTATGATTGTAGATTTGAAAAACAAAATTTTTTGTTTCTTAGCAATTTTTTGTTAATTTTTACTCCATCGTTTTTCTACGAATTTAATACTGAGTATTTAATATACTCATTCGCCTTTGCAATTTATAAATCAATATAGTTTTTTCTTGCTATGGTATTGCTAAGGTGCAACGCTGTAGAGGTCACTGTTAAGGCTGAATCACTCCCGTGAAAGGATGCGTTAGGACGACATGGGGATGCTCGTAAGAGTGAGCCTTGATAGGTCAATGTAAGTCTGAGAGAGTCTTAGCGATTTGTGACGGATCTATACGGTTCCTTCTATTAACCTCTGGGGAATTTTTTGGGCTAACATTTTTTCAACCAACTTTCTCCGAAGACAGAAAAGCGCGATTATGCACATTAAGTTTAATATATATATTCTGTATTTGTGAGTTTGGAAGTTAATGAAGTGAGAATGGATTGGAAGTGAAGTGAATTGTGACTAGATGAGAAGTGAAGTAAATCGGCAGTTAAACGTATACGTAAACAGTGCAGCAAGCGAGAAGTTGGATGATTAAGAAAGTAATTAGTTTAACTGTTGGAGCCGTGTTAAAGTCAACGCAAGGATTAGAAGACCGCAAGAGTTCAGGTGCTCTGATCTTTAATCAAGTTGATGTTAGAGAGTTAAATTATTAGTGCGGTCATTAAATAAACAAGCTCTGTATAAAGTTATCTTAAAGGTAGAACTGCATGATTGAATACATTCTCCTCCTGTGTCTGAGTTGAATAGAGTGATAAATAAAATAATTGAAGTTCATCATGTCGTCTGATCATTTAGTTCCTCCCACACCTCTAGCCGGGTCACAGGGAAGTAGGGACGTAAATTACTTATATAATCTGGAAGTCAATCGGCGAAAGAGTTCATTGGAGTGTGTTGGGATGGCGTAGAATATCTAAGTCCCTCCAAGAGAAAGGAACTGGAGATGACCTCTTGGAGATAAAGTGACGGAGTCTGCGGAGAAGCCGCTCGAGTGATTTGATTGGGCGCGAGACTAGCGAAAGGGATTAGTTGAAGGACCACGGATAGAGTCTGCCACAGAATGGAAAACATAACACTAGATGAAAGATCGGCATAGTGATTCTTAAAGGGAAAGTCATGCAGTTTCTTGCATCGGTGCTGCCAGACCAACACCTCGCACTATAAAGCAACCCCAGGGTCTTGGTGACGGACCTCGTAATTCTGAACTTCGGTCAGGTAACGAGAACGACAGCTCCCCCTCTTCAAACTAGCACATCAAATGAGAGGAATCTCAACAGATTTAACGTGCATCCATCACTTTACACGGCGGTGTGACGTAGTCACAAAGAAGAAAACGCACCCTATACATGGCGAGTAATACATCTGGAGAGCACGTGGTTTTGGCGTCATTGTCCTTTGTCGGACATCTGGACTGTCGATGCCGGTGTGACTGTTAACACTATAGGCCGAGCATAGCTATATTGTGCGCGCCCATAGGCAGCACAATATAGCACATAGGCGCGCCTCGGTGGACGGCGGCGGGTCACATCAAAAGAGGAAAAGGCGGTGAGGTGGTTCGAGAACAAGATGTCGGACAAGCCCTTGTCGGGGGAAACCTTTGAGAGGAACCAGAGCATTGTTCTGCCTAGCACCAGTGGTGGGCTAGTGAGACAGAGGTGCAGGGTGCAAAACCTTGAGGCCTGCCAATGGGAGTTGACAAGGGACGTAGAGTTGACCCGCCCCTGGAGTTTAAAAGGGTCGACTCGGCAAAGGAAGGGATGTCTCTCGAGACGGTATTCTGCGGAAAAAGATGGACGTTCCAGAACTAGAGGAAAGAAAAATTGTGGGGGGCAAGTGCCCTCAGGACAGAAATGACCTCGCTTCATGTGTAGACCTGGCTGCGAGGGAGAGGAGAAAAAAGGAGGACTCTGATTGTTCCTGAGCAAGCGTCCTCCCGACAATTGAAAGAGGTATCAGAGTATCAGACTAAGGACTGAAAGAGACACCGGCTAGGCTATTCTGCAATTATTTCGACACTGGACTTTAGTTTTCTTCCCTGCAAAACAAAATGCTAGAGGCATTGCGTTTGATGTATAATTTTAATTCATCTAATATTTACGTATTCTAGAAATAAAAAATTATTTTTAATAGTTAGCTGTGAGTCTGAAGAAGCTACTAATCCACGATGCCACAGAGAGTCTTCTGTGGCACTAAGGCTTGAACTCATAACACACCGGCCACGAGTCCATTACCATGACCATTAGGCAACCGCAGCCACTTCAGATCACACAGCATGTAGCGAGGCTGATGTACATTAAATCCATCGGGGCTCTAAGTCCTTATGTTGACGCGGCCTGGAAGTTTGTAAAATGGGATGTCAACTGAACTGCCATCCTCGTTATTTGGAGTGCCAGAGTTGTTTCTCAGTGGAACGTTTATAAAACGATTAGCTGTTTCGTGTAGAGTAGATGTGGAGAGTAAGGTGTCAGTTAAATAGTCGACTTGGTTATTTAAATACAGTTCAAAATTTTGAGGCGCATTGGTTGTAGCCCTTGTGTCAGATATAAAAAATGCAGCGGGTGACCGAGAGTTATATTAACGTCGCACTATAAAGCTAAACGAGAGCTATTGGAGACGGACCTCGTCATTTTGAACCATGAACAAGTGACGAGAATGACACCTAAGCTGGCACCCCTCTTCCAACTTTTCACGCCACACCTACGGGAAAACGTTTGACCCTCGACAGATTTAACGTGCTGTTGGTCCCCTGTACACGGCGGGTCTTCAGAAGCACTAGATTCGAACTCATGACACGCCAGCCGCGAGTCCGCTACCTTGACCACGAGGATACCGCTGCCCCCCCCCCAGTGCAACAAGAAAAAAAAACTCTTAGTGAACAAATAAACAAAAAACCGTTATTTGTCTTTTTTTAATCTTTTCAAAAGTCAAATAATATTAACTCTAGTAAAAAATGCATTATAATAATAATTATAAAAAAAAAACTTTCAAAACTTTTAATTCTCCGAAACTTTGAATTTTTAAAAAAAAATTACATATAAAGGGAAACATTGTAGAAAACCCAAATGGAAATGGGCGAACTATACCACCCCTGGTAATACTGTTGAGATATTTTAGTCGCTCTCGGTATGACGTCACGTATCGAGTGTCGGCGTAACCATGGTTACACGAAATTTTGTTTCTGACTTCGTTTCCGTCCGCATGTATGAGTGCATTGGTTGTGCCTTAATAGATGTGATTTCCTTCACTCTCTTTCAGGTAAACACCAAATCAATTTCTAATTCCTTTACGAAAAAAAAAAATAGTAATCCTTCCTACATGGTATTATTTGAATTTAAAAACGACAAAAATATGAAAAAAGCTTGAAAATTTTTCAATTTACACAAAAGTTAAAATAAAATTTATAACTAAAAATATAACACAAAGTAAAATTAATTATCGCAATTATGGTATTAGAACAAAGTGCTAAAAGAATTAACTTATCTGTCAACGAGCATAAAACTAAATATTTACCTTGTTTAAAGTCTGGCTTACAACTTAGTCGTATAGAAATTGGCAATTATAAATTTGAGAATGGAGATAAATAATAAAAATATGAGCTGGCCCTAGAAATTTATAAAAAAATCATTGCAGCAAATAGATGTTTGTTGAAGAGTTATTTAAAATCCAGCTTTCTCAAATTAAGAATTAAATTGTTTTTTTACAAAAGTCTTACAAGATCTGTTCTGACTTATGCATCAGAGACTTGGTTATTGACTTTCCGTGATAAAGAAGCTTTGGGAATTTTCATGAGAAAGATTTTACTTTGCATTTATGATGGAATTCAAGTGCATAGATCATGGAGAAGAAGATTTAATTTAGAACTTTGTCAAAATACAGAGACTTAAATGGGCTGATCATCTGTCTGGAATGAATGAAGATCGTTGCTGCAAGAAAAGTTTTCTGGCAAATCCCATGGGAAATAGACCTCTGGGCAGACCTCCGTTAAGATGATTGACTGCGTTGAAAAAGACCTAAATATTTTAAAGGTCAAAAACTGGAAAACGGTTGCCAAGAGTAGATATGTTTGGAGAAAACTTCTGGAGAAGGCCAGGGTCGACCCACTACTGTCAAGCCATTGAAGAAGAAGAAGGAAATTAATTATCAAAGACGAACTTGGTTCTACACAAAACGCATTTTATGTAACTTTTTCGCAAATATCATGTCAGAAGCATTTTAACTGAATGACGTATTCACTTAAACTAAATTGCTTGAACGAGATTTACAGTTTAACTCAGAGGTTCCCAAACTGTTTGATGTCATAGACCCCTTGCTATGTTTTTCGATTTGGGGTAGATTCCCTGCTTAATTAATATTGAATTTTTGCAAATTTATCATCTTAAATGTCTTTCTGACAGCTGGTACTACTACTTTAAATGAATTAAATTTCTAACTGTAATGAAGTATAGTGATTAAAATTTAAAAAGCGCATGCTAAATAAATTAAAAGTTAATTAATACATAAAATAAATGTTAAATAAAATAAATGAATGAATGATTTTAAAGGGAGGGATGAGTCTGGTACTACAGTAACAAATTTTCAACATTTGGTTTTGATATTGTCAGTTTTAACCTTAAACCTCTTCTGTTAGTAATGTTAAGTTTTTCTTTTTTTTTTTGTTTTGGAGATTGGCAACCGCGCTGCTTTTCAGCAGGAAAAACGACTAAAAACGTTCTCACGATATTTCATAATTCGGGACAAATAATAGGTTTGCCTTTTTAAAGCCCAAAATTGTTGATATCCGTTTCCAAACTTTAAGATTTTCGTTAGTGCTTATTACGATCAGTTCCTATAGTAATGGGGCATTTATTTTCAATGTGACCATATGAATTCATTGCCTACTGTGGTATTACCATAGTCAAAGCATTCTCAAACCTGATTTAGAAATCTGAAAGTCATTTAAATGTCGAACGTAGGTCAAAACGCCTTGACGGATTGTGACATTTAAAGAAAATTCGGGACCTTCGGTATTATACTTCTTTAGCTTAACTTCGGGAAAAAAATACTGAAATGGTTCTTGTTTTAATAAAATTTATGCTGTCACCTTGTAAGTGGAAACTAACCCTATTAAATTTAATAAATATATCTGTTAAATAGGTAAAATTTAGTTTCCACTTGATTAAATTTTCTTTTAAATTTAAAGTCACGATCTAGTTTAAATAATAAGAGCCACTATCATAGACCCCCATTTACACCTCATGGACCCCCAAATTATTTTTTTGGTGACGTGGACCCCTGGGGGTCTATATAGACCACTTTGGGAATCACTGGTTTAACTTGTCATACTCCAGATAAAAATAATCTTTTCAACTAATTATTTCTTCTGAATCCAGTGTTCTTCTTCTTTAAGTTGTAACGGGTCTATATATATCCACGAACCTTTTACTAATCCTCTTGGGGTAAAATAGTTTTTTTAACTGTATTTTCTATTGAAAACTTTCCCCCGAAGAAGAAGACGAGAATTATTCAAATTATTTTTCTATTTAAGCGTTAACATTTAGGTACACGATGTTAGTCGACAGATAGTCGCTGGATGGTCGATTATTGATAATTGGAGAATAAGTGATAAAACTGAGCTTAAGATTTACGACCGGAAGTCGTTCAATTAAGAGAGATAATCACGGTTAATTCTAGCGTAGAAGTCCAGAATGCTCCAAGAGTAAGTGAAGTTAATTTTACTTATATGTTAAGTAGCCTTACGCCGTGCGATTGCTCTTCTTTTTTGTTACTAGGTGCATTTCCAAACTTAAGTTGTGTGGATTAAGTCAAAGGGGTAATAAATTTGAGTTTAAAACTTGTTATGACTGACCTTTACTTAATCTCCCAAACACCAACAATCGCTAGTCCGTTATAACAAAGTTTGCATATTTTTTAAAAAAAAACTAGCATCGAGGGTACTTTCTGTCCGCCCAACTCCCATTATTCGAATTACACAATTGTTTATACTCATTTCTTAAATTGTAAAACTGTAATTTACATGTATTATATAGCTCTATTTATTTATTTCTTCTCCCCCCCCCGTAAAAGTCGTTCTTGGCGTTCCTCTTCGGTTAAATTGGCGACACATGAAAAATAGTACATGGTTGCTAATTCAGTGTTCACGACACATGAGAAATCGGGGTTGCCAACTTGGTGAGTTATCTTGAACGTTGAGATTGTTGCGATAGCACAGAGTAAATTTATTACAGCATCACGAAACTTTTTTACATATGTATATAGATATATATGTCTCGATTATTGTGTAATTTAGATAATTATATTGATAAAAAATACAATTCAGAATGTGCTTTTTTAGTATTAAGAAAATATGATGATTTTCTTTTGAAATCAGAAATCTAAACGATCAAGATTAGAAAAAGCTAGAGGTGCTAAAACAATGTGATCAGGTGACTAAGCTCCAATGAATACTACAAAAAAAAAAAAAAAAAAAAAAAAAAAAAAAAAAAAGAAAAAAAAAAAAGATTAAAACACACACACACACACACACACAAATTCAGAAGTATTTACTAAAAACTAAAATATGCTATAAATGTAATTAAAATTTCAATTTGCTTAGACCTTATCTGTAAACGTTTCCTTGCTTTATAATCTTCGTCTCAACTTCTAAATTTCTCATTAAAAGAATTTTCGGTTAATTTTTAAAAACGTGTTCTTTTAATCTCATTTGATTAAAAATTAATTTACTTTTCAGGCCTTGTGGCGTCGTAAACTTGGTAGCGTATTGTAATGCCAGGCTAATCATTAAAAAAATACTTTTTTTTGTGAGCTAAAATTGGTCTATTTCACTTTTTAATATTCAGAAGATCACTAGGAAGAGAAAAAGGCCAGTTTCAGGTGTTAGTTCTATTTACCCTGTTAGTTGCATTGGTGTCCACTCCTCACGTCTTCTTAATTCGTCCGTCGGATACTGTCTCAGGAGTCGATCTCGGTGTTCATCTCGGGAGTCCATCGGATTGTGTCTCAGGTGTCCATCACGGGAGTTGATCGCGCTTCTTCCTTCGTCCGTCGGATACTGTCTCAGGAGTCTATCACGGGAGTAGATCTACCGCGGGCCCTCGCCTCGCGCTTTCTTCTTAGATCCAGGATTCCGTCTCGGAGGTCGATCCTCTCTTTTCCTGGGTCGACCCTTTTAAACTCCTGGGGTGGGTCCACTCCACGCCCCTCATCGACCCCAATTGGCAGGCCGCAAGGTTT
>BMAO01020559.1:0-26716 GCA_019973975.1 Trichonephila clavata
CTAGAAAAGGGGCGCTAGTTCAAAAAAGGTTGGGAACCTATGCGCTATAATAACAATCAGATATTTAAATTTCATTTTTGAAATTCAAATATCTGATTTTTTAATTTTATTCAAAATGTGTCAGATATTTTTGTTCCATTTTTAAAATAAAATTAAATTTGGCGGAAAGAATGAATTAATTTATTGTGCATTTTACTTTCTTAACAACAACAAATTAGAAATATTCGTATACACATTACGCCTAATAATATTATCTCTAAATTCCAAAAATTCGAAAGATATTGAAAGAGTATTCTGTATAAATTGACATCTAGTACAGAATGCTGAGCTAATGTATTATGTATTTTTCCGCAGACCATACATCAAAACATAAAATTATTTTAATTTTCATATTATTAGTAATTTTAGTTAATATAAAAAATTGAAAAACCGACAAATCAATATAGATAATACTACAAAAAAATTTGCTGAATCATTTCTTTCCAGATATTATGAGAAATACAAGTTTTAAAAATATTTCTCATATTAATCATGAATGAGACCAGTAAGAAATTTCGATTTCGTAAATAAATTTTACTAATAAAAACGACTGAATATCGGTGAAGTTTATTTACACGCACTTTGCATTTTATTGTTTTCATATATTTGTTACATTTTTCGGGATATAAATGCTAACTGTTAAACACACCTTCTACTTCGTTGAAAGAAACGTTAAACAATAATTATTTATAGAGATAATTATATCTCTATAAATATATCATATTAAATATATCATTAATACATTTGATATTAAATATTGATTGATGAC
Organism: Trichonephila clavata; assembly: GCA_019973975.1. Classification (NCBI taxonomy): domain Eukaryota; kingdom Metazoa; phylum Arthropoda; class Arachnida; order Araneae; family Nephilidae; genus Trichonephila; species Trichonephila clavata. The sequence goes on from BMAO01020559.1 coordinate 809, forward strand.
ATTGATATATATATTGATATATATATATATATAAAATGTCATGTGATGTATGACGGAGAAAATTCATGTGTTTGTATTAGATTCATACCTCTTCTCATCAGCAATTAAATTAATTTTCAACCATTGGCAACTTGTCTTCAAGTTCTATTGTATAGAATTAATGCCAGCACAAAAAGAGTAGTTGTTTATGTATTAAAACCATAGTGATATGTGTGTGAATTCGTTTGTATAACCACATTCTGCTTTCACCAGAACTGAACTTAATTTTTAAGTTTTATTGCGATAGCGATAATTTTCTTTAAGTGTTCTTAAAACAAAACGCACTCAAAAATAAGTATATTTTCTTTCTTACCAATTTATGTGCTACCTTAATTTATATGTAAGAAGGTATCCAAGAACTTATTAAAAATACTAGCATCAATTTTTTCCTTCAGAATTTAAAACAGTTGTCAAGCCACCATTGTTGTTTAGAGACTTCCTAATTAATTATTCTTAGTTTTATTCTTGAAAGATTTGAACACAAACAATTTTGATGTAACAGTTAATTGCCATTGTTTTAATAATTATTATTTCCTCCATTCCATGTAAAATATTTGTATAGATATATATTCTCTGGAAAACGTAAAATGTTTCATATTTTGCATCCGACAGATATTGAGACTCATATTATAAATACCGCATTATTATAAGAGTAGCTTGTAAATATCAGATGAATCTTCTCTTTGAAAGCAAGTACTTTAAAATAAATTTTAATTTTATAATTTCTTTAGACAATTATTCCAAAAAAAATAGTATAATAAAAAAGAAATCACATTCGCAGAAATTAGGCCATTTCAAGTGGAACCCGAAACCACGATCATTGCATTAGAAGTCAATCGCGCTATCCATTGCGCTACAGGGACACAGCAGACAATTTTCCTTTCTATATATGGTGTTGGGCTGTTATTTTTGTTTGTTACTATTTATTCATTTCTTAATTTAATTAATGAAATAATACTTGAAAAAATTGTATTAACATCAAGTGTCATCCATTATAAGTTTTAAAAAATGTATTTGAACTTGAATGAATGAATAGAAAATATTATATAAATGATTCAAAATTCGAACAACACACACACACACACACACACACACATATATATATATATATATATATATATGTCATCAAAGTTATAGCTATTTAATTATTTTTATTTAAGTATTCATTTTATTTATTTTATAGTATATAATTTTATTGTTATATTTCTTAATATATTTAGTCTATAGTATATAATATTCTTGATATATGCTTATATAGTTTAGTTACTAAAAATTACATAGATGGCGCCTTTATTCTTAGTATTGCTGTTTTTTTTTGATGCAGTGAGTCGGTGCATTGTGGAATCTGTATACATCGGGTAAGATTAGAGTTTCTTTGCTCATTTACATTATTGTTAATTATGGTTAATATTCATTATTAACTTCTTTTGCAAATATTTTTGTTTATACTATATTTATATTTGTCTATTTTCTTCCGGATCCTATGGTAATTTAATATTGCAATTTCTATTCTATTGCTGTATATTCACCCACGTGGGTTTTAGGCTTTTGCCTTAGTTTATACTGGAAACTATTATGTAGAAACCAATTTTCTGCTGCAGGAGAAGGTTGAGATCTCACAACAATGTTTAATTCCTGTTTCAACTGTCCTAAACCAGTGACAGCTCGAGAAATCATAATAAGTTTCCCCGCTAGATACATTTCTTTTGTTTGTCATGGTTCCATGTTCTTGGTTCTTCCGGTCTGATCTTAGGATGCTTGGGATTTATTAGTCTTCTTTTGAATTATTTACTGCTATATATATATATATAGAGGGAGAGTGTGGACTAATAATAGAAATTGGAAAATACATTTTTTTTGTACACTTAAATTCAAGTATTTACGATTTTAGTGTCCTTGAAACTCTCCCAAAATAACTATTTATTACATAATGACATTATGAAAATGTACGTGAACTGAACTATATAAATCTTTCTACATTCTAAATATACTGGGAAACTAAGCCCAAAATATAAAAAAACACACAAAACTCGGCATTACAAAAACTAATAATTTCACTATCATTAATACCTAATAAATTTTTCGATAACGAAAATCAATATCATTACGAAATCCTTTATGAATTATTCAAAAAAGTATGGAAGCATATCACATAATGAGTATAATCAAACAAGTTATCAAGGAAATCTACTTAAGATTCAACGCATTGATTGGTCAAAACAAATTATTCCTTTATAAGGGTAGTAAAACTTACTTTCATTATATAATATCTTCATCGTGTAATTACAGTTTTTACTATAATTTTTTAATAAAAAAATATCATCTTTAATTAAAGATAAATTTGGCTCAATACTCTTTTCAAGTCATGTTTTGAATTCTTTAAATAGGGATGGAATTCAATAGTTTTAAATTTTATGGAAAACTAATATAACAATTCTTCTATCTAATTTAGTGTTTAGTAACAATTCGAGAATTTCCAAGTGTTTAAAGAAGTAATTGTTTTCTTAACACCATTTTATAAGCTGCACTTGTATGTAACGGAATCTTTGAACTCAATTTTTACCCACTTTAAAAAGTCACAATAATTTGAAATTTTTATCACTTGTCCAGTACCGATGACAGTAGAATAATTTAATAATTTTGTTCCATTGTCCTGATCAGGATAACCAGGTTGAACGATTTCCAGATCCCATCCCACATCTGGCGACTAATTTCAGATCCCATTTCCAGATTTGGTGACTTATTCCAGATTTGATGACTTAAAGATTAAGTTACAACTTAGTTTGATTAACTTTAAAAGGGTGTTTTTTAGTTTTTTTTAAAACTATTATTTATTATAATATAACTGAAATGGAGTGAATAAGAAAACACTGCTTGAAATTTTCTTTTTCAAAGAAATTCATAAAAAATAGAGTCATTTTTAATCCAATAAAACGTTCTTCTTTGAAAGTGATATCCCCCCCCCCGTTTAAAATTTAAGTTGAGTTTCCATTTCACTTCTGAAAAGATAATTCTTTTTAATGTGTGTATGTATGCGTATTGTTTAAACGTATAATTAAATAGTTTCTTGATACGTTTTTATTTCGTATTCAGTTTTATATACTGTTAATAGTAATTTCTTCTAAAAGAACATAATTATATGCAGTTCAAAATTTATTATTTTACCCACACATGCACACATTAGAATTACATTTTCAAAGGTATATATATACAAATTTGGTTTAAATATTAACCAAAACTTTTCTCTGATTTATTTTCTTTTTTGAACAGGCTAGATTAAGTTTTTGTATCGTAACAATTATTAAAATAGCTTATTTAAAATGTCAAAAATAAAATCCCTAACTTGAAAGGTTTTGTTTTTGTAGGCGAAAAAAAGGCATACTTTCGAAATTTTATGACATTTTTCTGAAATATCGTGCATTCCTTCACTATCATTAGAAATTGTTTGGAATAGGTTATACAAGTTAAAAATTATAGAATTTTTTTGAGTTCGTAAGAAAAGAGCCATTCACCAAGTGTTCTATTTTGTAAACTTCTTCAAACTATGCTAAAATTATAGTATCCGACTACTTACCACAAATTCTTTTTTTAAAAAATAGAGATATGGGGATTTTTTTGGTGGTTTTTAGAGTTGCTTAGTACATTTTAAGAAAAATGTGCTAAAATTAAGAAGAGAAAAAGAAATTAGTATTACTAAAATGGGGAAAAATGGGGAAAAATTGACAAAAAATAACATGAACGGGGCCCATTTTGTACCAAAAGTTTATGAACAAATTTTCAATTTTTCAATTCTAGTGTGTTGTTTTGTTATTCAATTTTGAAAAAACCTTCGGGATAGGAGATATTTTAATTTTTACAAAAACTAGAGCACTTTATTTTAGTTATATGAAATTTCTTAAAATAACAATGATTATATTAACATAAGGGACTGTAAATTTTGTAATAAAACAGTGACTGATACATCTGAAGGTTCAAACACGTCTACTATTATACAGAGCATCCATAAGAAATTTCATTTAATTATTTAAAAAACTTTTTCAGTAATCGCTGTTCCCGTTTGAGCATTTTCAAAAAAGAAAAACACACACACACACACACACATTTTGAGTAAAACGCGTTTTAAAGTGACACCATGTTTTAAGTAATAACATCTGCTTTTATTAAAACACTTGCAGTTTTTTTCCCCCTAGTGAACGGAAAATATTAAAATTGGTATTTTTATAAAGCTAATAAGATTGTCTATAAAATAAAATCATAAGAAAATATGTCAATTTTTGGCAAAATTCACAATTTTAGGATAGTCGGATACCTTAAAGCATATCTTTTTACATAAATTTTCAAGTCATTTAGAATATTGCTAAAGAATTCCACAACTACATTTCGAATTTTCAAAACCAAACGATTTTAACAACGAATCTTTATTCCATTTTGTCCATTGTCGTCTGCTCAGAAGCCGCCATTTCGATCCCACAAATGTGAGCGGCACTTCAAACAATCGAGTGTTCACTAGATCCAGGATTAGTTGCTATGGTTACACGAACCACTTATCCAATAACAAGTTATTACAGTCTTCGCTCATTATGGCAAGACAGTGGTATAGTGATTGCCTTTCTGGAGATTATTATAAACGTTTCCCGTTTGATTACATTAATTTTTTTTCGGTCTCAGAGCAAATAAATGTCCTGGGGGGAAGCAAGATAATCATCTTATTTCGTTAAGGATATCGTTCTATTGATTGAAAGACGTTATTTATCAGTGACGCAAGACATTAAAAATAATTAGAGTAAGCGGAGTGAAAATCTTTGCCAGATAAAAAGAAGAAAAAAGAAAAGCTGGACTGTATTATAAAAGAAGTTGCCTTTAATCAAAGAGTTATACTATTTTCTTTCTTTTTTAAAGCTTAGGATGGATGAGTGTCTTTGTGTTCTGAAAAAAAAATTGTAAATCTTGGTTTTTTGTTTTGTAGGTTAATCTGTAACAGGACTTTGAAATAATTGAAAATTATTCAATAGCATTATTTTCAAAAGAGTATAAGGTATATTATTATTATTATTTTATGATGTTTACAATAATGAGTATTGAATAATTTTTTTCTTGGTTCGATATAAAAGGAAGATAATTAAATTTGATCAAACACTCAAAGAACGTCCGTAAAAAAGTTTGGCATTAATTTTGTTCTACTTTGGTTCATTTCTAACCTGCACATTAGAAGAGTCATGGAAATAAGGAAGGAAAGCAGTGGCGTACACAAAGAGACGGGGTGTGGGGTACAACTCCCAATGGACCAACAATTTTTTAAATTTTTACTTTGAAAATACCCGTTTGCGCTTTAGTCTACGTCAAACTTTATCGACTCAAGGAACTCTTGAGTCATAATGTGTTTTCGGGGAACCCCAGGGGCGTAACGTACACCCCCCCCCACAACCGCTGCATCTCGGGAGGGGGGGGGAGCAGGATTCTAGAGGGTTCAAAATCTGACTGACGTCAAACACTTATTTGAATATCTGAGTTTCAAGTACCTGACTTTTGGGGTTGTGGGGGCGGGCCTAATATTCTCAGTTACGAACCCGGGGAACCCCATTTCATTAAAGAAGTACATATCTTAATTAAAAATATAAACATGCAGATCAATATGTTATTGTTACTTTACTTAAGGTATTGTATTGGTAATTAAAATTTTTAGTGTAATATTAATGTAATTATCTGCAGTTTTATTTCATATATTATGTTTAATTTGTTTTGTTGCCGCGTTCGCTGAGAAAGATTTTTCACATAAAGACGTTGTTCCGAATGATATTAAAATGTTTGTTACTGCGCGAAAACTTTTACATGCGTTCTGCATGAATTTATAACATAAAATTTAGGAGCTGTTCTTATTTAAATTTAGATTTTATTGTCGAATCTGTTGATATTACGATAAATTGTTCTCTTTCCTTCTTTAGAAAACGTTCTGATTTATATCTTAGTTTTTAGTAGAAGTCGTAGTAGATTTTTTCTTCTCAAAAGCGTATAGAGAATTGAGGATGCGGCCTAGAATGAATGGCATTTTTTCACAAAAACGTTTTGAGAATTTGGGGCTCAGCTTGTCTTGATGACAGCTTAGATTCGAGTAAATACTGTATATTGCTTGTCTTATTCTTTCAAATTAAACGTATTAAAATAAATAATTAAAAATTAAAAGCAAACGTTTTCTTTTAAAGTTTTTAATCCAGTTTCTAATTGAAGATAAGGAACTGAATAAAATTAAAAAGCAGATAATTGATTCTAAAATTTCTCCCAAATCCTGCAATATCCAAGAAAGTTAAACATTTATTGGGTGTCAACTACATTTTTAAATATCAAAATCCGATTCAAATATTTGAATGCGAATAAACTTTTTTACAATTAAATACCCGCACAACAACTGCATTTTATAATGTTATCAAACTGTGATGAAATTTTTCTATACTAATGTCTTGGAAAAGTTTATCTCCATTTGTAATAACAATACTATATATAAAAGCTTCCCCTTTCTTTCCCAATTCTTTAGTGATTGAATTCGCAATTACGATAAAAACATTCGTTAGAGAATATGTTATATTTTTTCCACCTGTAGCATAAATTAAAAATAATTTAAGTATAGTAAAACTTATCAAACTTTTATTAAATAACCTCACTAATCATATTTTCTTCCGCATTTGAAAAAATGCCCTTTGTAAATTAGGTAACTCAGCCTTTATGTAAAGTTTATTTTCTTTTTTTTTTCTGACGTGAGAGAAAGAATTTTAAGCAAACGTTCGATATATTTCTGAGCAATATGGATACGAAACATTGTTCTTTTCCTATTTCGAATAATCATTAAATGTGAATGAAAAGTTTCGATTAATTTACACGGCAGAAAAAGAATAGTTATACTTCATAAAATATTTTAAATAGTGTTCTCTAGATGGCGCCACAAGCACTAATCGGTATTTGATATGCTTCGTCATGACAATGTTTATGTAGTGTGTGTAAATGAAAAAAAAGTTACGGGGCTGTATATACAGTAAATTTGTAACACAGTGCAAATGGGAAACAAATCTCTTTGTTTTCTCTGTTTTTCTGTCTTCAGTTATTTAATAAAACATGCTATAAATAAACAAAGCATGCGTAAAATAAGGAATTTGTTCGATATTATTACGCCAAACAGGAACATCGCCAAAATAAAACTAAACACCTTCTTTAGAACTCTGAACTTTAAACATTATTAATTTTTATCATAAAACTTTGAAATTAGAACTTTGAACTTCAAACATTATTAATTTTTATCATAAAACTTTGAAAGGAAGAAAACAGTTAAAAATGAAGCGTGTAAAAAATAAGAAAGATGTTATTCCCACAATAAACTTTTTGAATAAAATCATCGAAAGAATGAAAAATGCAAAAAAAAAAAAAAATTATAGCTTATATATAAAAAAAAATCTACTTTTTTCTAATATAAAGTACAATGAATTTTAAGATAAGATTCCCAAATAAAAAGATAAAGTTCACAGTGAACTGTTGGAATAAGTTATTATCGAAAAAAATGTGAAGGGGGATTACTTCCGCGAATAAATTAAACTCAATTCAAAATAATCCTTCGCTGCATATTTTAAAACAAAATCAATATTTATAACTACCTTTAGATCTAAGGATTTAACCACTCTCTTAGGTAAGTTCTTACAAATTTTGAACAAATCTTTGGGGGAAACTTTTTGAATATAACTTTGGGTATGATAACACTTAAAAATTCATTCACATTTAAATATTGTATACTACATTCACAAATTGGTCTTGCTAGCTTACTCCAAATATTTTCAATAATATTCAAGCCAGGCGATAGTGATGGGTAGTTGATAAGATCATGTTATTTGCTGCAAACCATGTTTTCATGCCTTTGATTGCATATATATACATAATATCAGGCACATAGACATATATTGCATACACTTGATCTTAATGCAGAGGTGTACGTGGACCTCTCTCATGGGGAGTAGGGTTACATTCTAAGAAACACGTAGTCGAACGCTATGGTAAAAATATATTGCTCTATAGGGGGAGGGGATTTGAATCCTTCAACCCCCTTGAGTATGCCACTGTCTTTATGACATACACAAAAGTTCTGTGCTTCTTATCTTCGCCTATCATTTAAAACATAGGTTCCCATCCCTTTTTGAACTGGTGCCCCTTTTTCTAGTGAATACTTCGATGCCACTCCCTACAACTGTAGAGTAATAAGAGGGTACATAATACATGGTGAAAACAAGAGTTAAATTTAAAAAAAAATTTCTATTACTAATAAATATGTTTTTTAATTTAATTTTGCCTAAAGCCCCAATTTTTTTACTTGCGAATCTGAAATAAATACTGCCACAAATACATTTAAATGTTTAATATTATATATTTTAGTCAAAGGTAGGATATTGCTGGAATTGAAACGCGCGCTACTGAATTTCTTTATTTAAAAGGCTGGAATCAAAGTTTTAGCTTTCCTGTTATAAAGACAGGCAGGGTTTTTGATGATACGAAGTAATTCATAAAATAAACTTTTGATTTCAAAATAAATATAAATTGACAGTTTCGGCCTTTAAAGAATCACATGTTAATTCCTAGTTATCATATTTAATTATGTTTCTTGGATGGTATACGTAATGAAATGCAGTGGACGAAACATTTTTTATACTGCTCACAGACAAAGACAACACGTGCACTACAGAAATTAAAACTCACTACATAATTCAATTTAATGTAGATCTGAATGTAATGTAATCTTTAAGTTTTTCACATCCACTTTCCGAACTAAAGAAATATGTGAATTTTCGTACGTGATATAGAAATGATTTAAATACATGCAATCAACATAAGGTAAACAGTATTAAAGTTTACTTTTTGTTAGTACATAATCAGCGATTTCTTTTTTAGACTATATTTGGTTAATCTGCACAAGCCCTATCCGTACCATCTCAACGCCCCTAATTTTCTCTGGGACTTTTGCTGCACCTGAAGGCCTCAAACGCCCACAAGGGGACGTTATCGCCCACTTTGAGAACCTATGATTTAAAACAAGGGTCTGCAACCTTTAAGCTGCGACCTGCCAAGCCAATCTATCAACATGATTCAGCGTGCCACACAGTAGGTCATTTTTGAAACAATTCGATTCCCGCGATAATGCATGCAGAGTTAAAGACTAGACGTCAATAATACAGGTTTAAAGTTTTATTTATTTTAATTTTGTACCCTCTTTAAAGATATTTCTTAGCATAAAAATGTAAGAAAAAGCGTAAAGCGTAAAATATAACTATTTCTTCAACAAAAATGAAAATTACTTATATATTACGTATTTTTAAACATATTTATTAAAATAAGGAATATAGACAACATAAAATATAAGTATTTCTCTTCATTATAATTAAATAAAAAGATAAATAAAAAATTTTAATGCAAACCTAATGCCTACAACCGTTCTATTTTCATATCACAAAATCAATGGGGGGGGGGGGACTTTCAATTTGATATGATTCTGAGCATTCAGTTGTTCAGTTGTAAACAATTTCTTTGCGAACTCGAAATATTTTTCATGGGAAGAAAGAATTTTTTTACTTAGGTATGTAGAAACAAAAGCGAAAAGCACAAGTACATGCAATTGTTTCTCTTCAAGAAAATAAATCTCTCCAACAATGGCATTCAGTAATTTACAAAATAGCTGTTAATTTATCTTTAGAGTTATCTTTCAGATTTTTTCGTAATTCCCCGTAAATGTCCATAATTCCAAAGATGTTTGTCAAATAAGGTTCATTAAAAATTTATCAACTTCCATCCACTCAAAAATTGCCAAATTCTTTGAGCAGTGCAGAGTGCCACTGAGAATTGTACCGCGCGTCATAGGTTGTCGAACCCTGATTTAAAACGTTGCCACGAAGAAACTATTCACTTATCCATTGATAATTATTTCTAAAACTTTTACTGCGTTGTCTAAAAATTGCTCAAATTAAGACATTCCACTCCTTGACAGGATTAGTTCTTGCTTTAGAAGCTCAAGAAAAGATCAGGGCCCTTCACAATCAGAACTTTTCTTATCAATTAATGTCATATGCCTCCATCAGTATTATGATTTTCGGCAAATCATGTTCAATTTCGTGCTTCTTTGCAGTAGGATAGAAAACACAATTTTCTCTTGAGTATTGTTTCTTTTCGGAGTAGTCTTTGTTCCTCTTGAAGAAATTTGCATAGTTCTTAAACATTCACCAACACTCGTTTTCAACTGGAATTTGGAGTGATGTCAGCGTAAAATTAGAAGCTACTTTTTTCGAATTTCTCTGTTGCAAGTAAGATAAACTTCCAAGCTTTCAGAACTGTTCTGATCATTGTACAATGGAGGATTTTTTTTAACACCCTTTTATAAGCTTCACTTGTATATAACGGAATCTTTGGACTCAATTTTTACCCATTTTAAAAGGTCATATTAATTCGAAACTTTGCTGACTTGCCGAGGACCGATGACAATACAATAATTTAATAATTTTGTTCCATTATCCTGATCAGGATCATCAGGATTAACGATTTCCCATTTTCAGATCCCATCCTGCATCTGGCGACTAATTTCATAGTGAGTGAGTGAATATTAACGTCGCACTGTTCAGCTACACTAGGGTTTTTGGCGATGGACCTCGTAATTTTGAACCATGGTCGGGTGAAGAGGACGACACTTGAGCTGACACCCCCTCTCCTAACTGACACACCTCACCAACGGGAGACTTTTAGACTCTCAATAGATTTAACGTGTATCGCTCCCCTACACGGCGGGTCTTTAGTGGTACTGGACTCGAGCTCATTACACACCAGACGTGATCCGATACCTTAGCTACCGCGGCCACGCGACAAATTTCAAATCCTATTTCCAGATTTGGCGACTAAAAGATTAAATTACTACTTAGTTCGATTAACTATAGAAGGTTTTATTTTTACTTTTTTTAAACTATAGTTTATTATATATTTAATGTATAAAAGAATGTTGGAAATTAAAAGGGATAATTTTAAAGCATTTCTTAAAAAAAAGAACTATTTATAATATGAGTAGATTTTTTTTAAATTAATAAATTGACTGACTTAAACGTACTAAACTGTTTTAAAAATTTTTAATTTTCATATGAATTTTATTAAATTTACCGATAATTTGATTTGATATAATTATTCCTTTGCATTGCTTTTAATATAGCAGTTATTAATCAAATAATAAATAGAATATTTTTCGATGTAAAGAATTTACTGAATCAAACCAATACTTAAGGTATCTGACTACCCTAAAATTGTGAATTTTTCCAAAAACTGATAAATTTTTTTATGGATTTATTTTATAGCACATCTTATTAGCTTTATAAAAATACCAAGTTATCATTTTCCGTTCACTAGAACAAAAACTACAAGTGTTTTAATAAAAGCAGATGCCATTACTTTAAGCAAGATGTCACACTTAAAAACGCGTTTTACTTGAAATGAGATTTTTTGAAAATAATCAAACGGGGTCAGCGATTGCTACAAAAGTTTTGAAAATAATTAACTGAAATTTTTTGTGTAAGTTCTGTATAATAGTAGAAGTGTTTTAACCTTCAGATTTATCAATCACTGTTTTATTACAAAATTTACAGTTCCTTATGGGAATATAATCACTTTCGTTTTAAGCATTTTGATATAGTAACCTTGGTAAAGTGCTCTAGTTTTTGTAAAAAAGAAAATATCTCTTATCTTGGGTCATTTCAAAATTGAATAATATAGCAACACATTAGATTGAAAAAATTGAAAATTTGTGCATAAATCTTTGGTGTAGAATGGACCGCGTTTATGTTATTTTGTGTCAATTTTTTACCCATTTTTTCGATTTTAGTTATAATAATTTATTATTTCTCTTCTTAATTTTAGCACATTCTTCTTAAAATGCACTGAAAAAATCTAAAAACACAAAAAAAATCCACGTATCTCCATATTTTTTAAAAAAAAGTTGTCACAACCAGTCGGATACCTTAAAACAGAATTGATATATTATTATTGTTTTTATTGTTTTTCATGTATACAAGCATAGGTAATATAATAATAATAATGCAATGATTAAATAATGTTTAATTTATTTAATTACTGAGATATTTGTTTCTCAACTCTTTCACTTAGTTTTTGGAAATCGATCTCAGTGCATGTATTTACGTATCGTAATTGATGTTGCAGGTTTCGTAGTAACTTGCGAGAAAAAAAATTGTTCGTTACCATATACATGTTACGATTCATCATAAGTTATCAAATTTTGCTTATTTTGATCTGAATTTTTATGTTATCTATACAATGTATAAACTTTAAGAAAACTAGAGAAATTTTGTTCTTAAATAAATACAATATTTTTAAAGAGATGATAAATATGTATACTAAATTTTAAAAAAAAATTACCTCATGTTCCCGCAAGATAATTTTTAAATTATACACTTTAGAATCTCAATTATTGCATTAAACTGAAGCTAAATGTAACCTTCATTCTGTATACCACTGAATTGAAGGATATCTTATATTTTAATATTTTTTAAAATTAAAAAATGTGTAAAAAATAATTTTTTTTAAAATTTCAATTTTTATACTGTTGCAAATAAAAATGTATTGATCCATTTTCCATAATAGTGGCATACAGAATAAAGATCTATGACTAGAATATGCATGCCAATTTTTGTAGCTCTAGAGTAAAAACTTTTTTTACAATCTTGCGGGAAAGTGTAAAAAACTGAAACTGAGAAAATCAAGTTTAAAGATTGACTTTTCAATAATTCGAATAAAACTTTATACATAATACCTAAAATGATCCTGCTTCATATGTAGGACCTTCTAGTTCTGCAAAATGCTCATTTGTGGCTTTTCTTCTCATTCTGCTAGCCCTACGGGCCTCTAACGTATATGATTTTGATTTAATTTCCGCATTTCTTATGCGTGCATAATTGGCCCGAAAGGCAGAAGTAACAGCAAAATGCCCTATATTAAAGCCAAGAGCTTTCATTATCTTTATACGCCCTGTCATTCCCTCGTTAAACATTACTATTGCCTCATTTACAGCTATGTCAACAATATTTTTAGACGATCCAGAAGTTTTGGGGCAGTACTTCCAAATAGTCGAGTTGAACGACTCATTAGCATTTTGCGTTTTACCTCCCAGACATTTTTTGAGCAATTTTGGTGCAGATAGTTCTGCTATTATAGGCTTTATTTTATCCATTATGGCAATTGGCACAGTATTTTTATGCTTAAATAAAGAAACACTATTTGTAGCAACTGCCTTTTGATATTTGCACCACGAAGTATCACCGACTGGGCAGAAGTGATGCATATGTTCATTATCAGTGGACCTATAATGACAATAAATTGCCCATATAGCCTGATGCATATCTTTATTAGAGCTGCGATTCTGTCTAATAACATTGCCATAATAAGTGATAAATGTATCAATTAACTTATCAGTCAGTCGATTTTTACCACTGAAACTCTTACCATCCGATAATGTTTTGCCAAGACTCATTGTTTTTAATTTTCCCAGCCTAGAACCCATACGCTTTTGTACGTGACCCACACATTCAACTTTTTTGACAGCATATGGTACTGTCCTTTGAAGCTCTGGGAAGGGTTTTGTATCCCCATCACCGATATACTTGATATATTTGGCATTTCGTTGTGGGACTGATCTTTGAAAGATCTGCTTCATCCCGTCTACTTCCATTTTACTGGAAGAACCAGTATGGTTCTTTACACAGTGTGGTTGATGTTTTAGTTTCCACTCCTCATATGAATGTCCAGATTTTGGACCTCGCCATTTTTCACATCCTTTACAATATGAAGAAAGAACGGCAACATCAAGCACTTTTCCAGTAATATCTCCAATGACACTACACACACCAATACGTGAAGTGTGTCCGCGTGTTTTCCACGTACCATCACCACTGACGCAGATTTCGTTGCTTCCAGAAGCTAATATTTCTACTTTCGCCGCATTCTTCATGGAGTCGTCTGCTACTTCACAACTGGCCAAATTTATTTTCCGCAGGATCTTTTCATATGCCTTTTGTGACACTGGTGGTGGCAAATCCATTGCTGTGCAAAAATGTTTTATACCACAAAAACCTTGCCCTACTGTGCGCATAGCATAGGTTATTCGTGTATTTACTTCATAGTCATTACCTGAAGCAATAACTGGTGAACTTTTGAAAGTGGACAGTGTACTGCATGAGTAGCATTCAACATAAAATTCAGATACCAATCCATACAAAATCTTTTCTTTTAGAACTGCTTTAGTATTGCAGTTAGGACATGTTACATATTGGGATAGTTCAGATAATAAAATATCAATGTTTATCAATCTATATCCATTAGATTGATTGGAATTTCTTACTTCCTTATCAAGATCACTTTCTTTGCACAGTTTCTTAGCTGAAGCAGATATGCAATCAACATCAAGCTTATCTGATACTTTACGAGTATATTGGTTATTATGAAAACGTTTTCTCTTACGGCGATAGTCACTACCTCTACGTTGTGCTTTGCTAGACATTTTTTTGCAAATTAATAGGAGGCAAAAAAACTAAAATGAACAAAAATTTTAAAAACTTTTCTAAGAATTGCGAGATAGAACTCTAACGCAGAAGTAAACAGTATGAAAAAAATACAAATGTAAACAAACATTACTTCGAACTAGGGCTGTGTTGAGTTGCAAGCTTCCTTCTCTAATTAAAAATAGATAAAATTAAGAATTAGAAACAACTGGGGAGAAAATAATTTCAATAACGCCATCCGTTTGAAAACCGAAACTTACGAACACGGTTTGTTTACATTCGGTTTAAATGGACAATCTGCTGGTGATGTTTGACATTTTTAATTGCTATTGCCGTAATTTTGGTCCGATTTTGATGCGGTTTGTTTTAAAATGCTATTAATAGTCTGTATTAATTTTTAAAAATATTTTTGAAAAACCGATTTTTTGAAGGTTTAAAGGTATTATGCCCCCTTAAATTTGAGCCCGTTTTATGATTGATAAATTTCAATTTCGAAAAAAGCAGATTCTCAGTAACAGAAACAACGTGATAAAGTAGAAACAGAAATGGGATTTATATGTTAAAAAAAACTCTTAAAAACAAAAATACTGTACAAAATAGTCGTATTTTGTAAAGTTGTAATGAATATCGCAGGCCGCAAAGTTATTTAAAGTGGTCCACATGTAGCCCCCGGACTGCGGGTTAGCCACCTCTTTGTGCTTTAAACTAATATTTTTTGCTTCCTTTTTGCTAGAAAGCTTAAATTACCACGGTTATTTAAAAAAAAAAAATTCGCATCTTAAGGAACACATAAATAAAAAAAAAATACAGTATCACAATTTTAATTCTGAATTTATTTGACGTAATTACAACAGAAATGTAAATCTCTTTCTATCACTGTTTTGAGAAGCGTCAAAAATTTATATCATTTTTTAACTATCTAAAAGTGCAATAATAAAATATGACTTAAATCGAATGAGTTCCATCGGCTACATAAGTTATATTTTAAATGTATTAAAATCTTACTCGTTTTCATAAAGTAGTTTTAGCTTTTAAAAGTCATTTGTTGAATGGTTCAGCGAATTTTAAGAATATTTTCAGCTTTAAGAAAGTTATTATTGTAGTGTTTTGTGCGATCTTTTTATGCGGTACATAAATTTCGATGGCTGCGGCGCCACTGTAATGTTTTTTTTTTTTATTAATGTACATATATACACTTCAAGACACTCTGTTCATTGGTGATAAACAGTCTCTCAACACAATGCACGTTCAATAGCTTTCTCTCAACGCGTTAGAAATACGCACTTGATTGAAGACGAAATTTTCAATGACAGTGACATGATCAATAATTTGATAGGTTATGAAGACGGACAAGAAGAACCGGATTCTTTGAGAGTAGATAAAATATATGCAGGGATCCAGCTTTCATACAAATCGGAAAAGCACTTCTTTAAAATAGATACCAATTCCGAAAGGAGTTTGAAATTTCAAAAAGAACTTCGATCATGTATATCTGGTTATCGTGTTGTTCACAAACTATGACCAACGGACCGTGGTCACAAAAACTTATCATTTACTTTATGGTGCCAAAAAAAAAAATCAATTGAAATTGTATCTTCAAGTGATGAAAGCGATTTTGAACTAATTCATCACAGGATGATGAGCGCTTTGGATAACGATGAGTTGCAGTGTATGTGCATTTGAGAAACTTCTTTATGTATACAATGAGAAACTAAATGCTTTTAAAATGTTTCTATGTGTAATTTAATAATTTATTTTGTTATAGAAGTACTTTGTCATGAATTTCGTAAACAGTTGATGTATTTTCTAAGTGTGGTTTTTTTATGCGACCTTTCTCCACCGCATAAAAAAATTTCTGTAGTATGTCGACGAAGTCGTTTGTTATTCGCAAGTATTTATGAAGTTTTCGATTATTTTTTTTGTGCGGTTCCTATCTACCGAAAAAAAAAACCCTGTTTTACTGTATATGACACAAATTTTTTTCCATCAAACTGAAATCTTAATCTATATTCTGTATAGCCTCAATTATGGCAGACAAAGACATTTTAGAGTTTGTTCAAAGCTAAAAAAAATATCATTGATGCAGATTCCGATGATGAAAATGAAATGAATAATGCAGCTCTTGTTCCCACATCATTCGAAATGAGGATCATCATGAAAAGTACACGCAGTTATTTAGATACACATTACAATGGTGAAAAGGATAACAAATGGGTGACATCGAGCGATTTGATGTCAGAAAAACAAAGTAAAGAAAAATATCACAGGTTATTTTACAAAATCTCTGTAAATGTTTTGTTTTTAAAAATTTGAAAATTTTGTATTATAAATTTTGTTAAGTTCTTGTGAATGTTTTTGTTTCATTAATTCCGTTAAATATATGCATATATACGTATTTATGTAAATAAAATAAACTCTAATAAACTTTATTTTGTTGATATATGTTTTTTGCAATATCCTTTAACACTAAAAAACATTTGAGCCCCTTCAGTTTCGTGTTAGGGGATTTTCACTATATTTCCTTTGAAATGCAAGCATCGGTTTTGCTTTAATCATAACCGTAGCGAGAAACTGAGCTCCCATATAATGATTGAGATTTATGCTCTTAAGAAAAAAGTAAAATAAATAAATACATAAAATTATTTGACAAATAATTGAGTTATTAAGAGACGAGTTGGGAATACAAAAAATCGACTTTAAGAATTTCTTAATTCGCACTGTCAGGGTAATAGAAGGGTAGAAATATCAGTATCGAATTTTCGTTTCATCATATCATTTTCTTATAAAGGGATTTAAGGGAACTACAGCACAAATGATAACGATAAAATAATAATGTACAAACGCAACATAAAAAATTAACAAATTTCATTTAAAAAATATAAATGTGATCATAATAATTCAAAGAGTTTTATACATTTGATAAAACTCTTTGAATTATTATATTTTCACTAAAATTTCACTAAGTTCACTAAATTTTTACTAAAATTTAATCTTCGTGTATCCTTTTCATTTTTGTAGCAAAACAAGCGTACTTTATTATAATAATTACAAACAACGTTATTTACATTTATTAAACAAATATAACAATGTTAGCTTATACGTAATAATATGCTTCTACACAAAAAAAAAGAGTTTAGGAGTTTGTTTTATTATTATTATTATTTGTGTGTGTGAAATTCTATTGTGTTCAAAGAAACTAAGTCCTAGTCGAGATAACCGGAATTTCTTCCGTTAATTTTCAAGTTCTTGAATGAAACTAGAATCATAAAAACAAAACAAAAATCCAATAACTTTTAATATTTAAAAAAAAAAAAAAACTAACTGTAATACAATTTTTTAGTTTGTGAGAAATATCAAAAGAGAACCTTAACATGAGAAGAAAAGAAGGCAGCTAAATATAACTTGGTTAGAAGAGCAGATACAACTTAATCCACTACTAAATCTAAATCAAGAAGGCGTATTCTAATTGTTCTATTCAACAATGATAATAAATGAATAGCATACACGACCTAAACTCAACTCACTTCACTTCATTCTTAATATATATTCTCATTGGATTTTATCTTAAATTGAAAAACTACAAGATGCTGTTCATCTTAATCAATATATGTAACATTAAGACTCTTTGAGGCCCTGGGCCAGAAAAATCTTATTTTTGAGGCCCTGGGCCTTATGCAAAAGTAGGCCCTACCTAAAATCTTTAAAAGTAGATAGTGCATAGCATGCAGTGTTAAATACTCGTTCAAATGGTAATTTTATACAAACAAAGGT
The DNA here is from genome assembly GCA_019973975.1 of Trichonephila clavata. Taxonomy (NCBI): domain Eukaryota; kingdom Metazoa; phylum Arthropoda; class Arachnida; order Araneae; family Nephilidae; genus Trichonephila; species Trichonephila clavata. The sequence goes on from BMAO01020559.1 coordinate 19,186, forward strand.
GCACGACTCACAATCTCAAAAACCCAGGCACAAACTGGTTCGACCAAAGGCCGCATTTCGACTCAATGAGTTGAATGATTGTTTATGGTATTAGGCCTAGGCCTAGACATGGACAACGGTCATCACATAATAATATATGCAGTATTACTACTTTTGTCAATTGGCATGCAGTTTGAAATTCCCTGTTTTTCGGGGAATATGTTCTGGAATAATATTCGACCATTGAAATTATCCGAATCATAATCTTATTAAAACAAAGTACAGAACGAAGCGAGGCCCCCACTTAAGGCTGGTCCCTGGCCCAGTTGTCCATGCTTTAAGACGTCCCTGGTAACATTATAAAAGAAAGCGTACAATATGTGTGAGTGCCGCTTAAACTCATAAACGAGTCCCTGTACGATCAAGGGAGTTAAAAATGAGGTGGTAGCCCTCCATTTCCCCTCCCCGAAGAAGTTCTCGTTTTCACCTGAATTTGTCCCCAAGGGGCCTTGCGAGGGTTTCAGGGATTATGTTTTTAAACTATTAGACCTACGCACTTGAAATTTTGTAGACACGTTTCTTTCAAGGAGTAGAGAACCTTTTACAAAAGAAGTTTTGCGAAAATTTCTCCCCATTGAGAGTGGCGAGGGCTTAAGGGGCGTAATACATAAATAACAAGTGCACTCATTAAAAACTATTTTGCATTTTTCTATTCATTTTTTTTGCCAAGTTTAACTCTCTTTACAATTGTGAGTATTATATCAAGAATAATATTTTTTAGTTTTAAAAATTTAACTGGAGCAGAACGAGTATTCTAGTTGTAGTAAATTTACAAAATATCCAAAAAACAACCGTAGCCTAAGTTAGAAAAGACAAAATCTATAAGACATAATAAAATCACACAAAAAGTCGCACTAAAAATAAGAGTGGATCTCACACATCTTTATCTTAATACAACTCTAGTGTAGCTTCAAAGCGTGAAATTCAATCAATTACATCCTGATTCTGTATTACATACAGGAAGCTGTAAAACTATATTACATAATAGAAATTTCATAGAAAAGTTAGGCTTATAATCTATTCCAAGAAATCACGAACAGTCTTATGAATAAATTTTGATATTACGCACAAATTAATTTATTATTTTTATTCTCTTTTTTCCACAACATATTTTCATACATTTTTTATGTTTTCACGAATTAATGTTACTTATCTAAACAATCAAAACTTCAATAAATTTTACCCACGCTGATGTCGCCTACCTTTAAAATACGGTTTAAATATTTCGTGCTATAATTATAGATTTATAATGTGAGCAGAATATATACACACACACACATAAACTTCCTTGTTTGACCAACGTTAGTGTCTCTGAAGTTGATAAGAAATGAAATATTTTGAAATTTAAATTAAGTTTTGCGAAAGTTGTTTCAATGCAATGCTCATTTCAAAATTCATAGCGCGAGACATCGGAATCGAAATTAAATAAAATTTCTCGGAAGGTGGCCTTTCTTATTCTGCGTCATAGATAAGGAACAGGCGGCCTTCGAAATTAATTTTTCGAAATGAATTCCTGTATTTATATCTCATTTTTGACTTTCTGAGAAATAATAGTATTCGAATATCAACTGTAATTAAAATTTTTAGAGAATCGTAATACTATATTTTGCGCACGCAATAACAGCTTAGACGTAATTTGATCTGATAAATCTGTTACGAATTTGTAGAAATAACAGCTTCTTAATCTGCCGATCTAAACCTATTTAAAAAAAATCAAAGAATTTAAAAATTTGTATGCAAAAGATTCTCCATTTTCTGGAATTCTAGGTAATTAAAATCCTGAATAACCCATTATGAATAGGAAACTGCATACATCTCTGAGAATTAAATTTAGGACAAATATTCTATTTCTTATATATTTTTTTTAAGATTGACTTCGCGTAATGTTAAAGATTCGGACCCGAGTTTGGAATGTTTTTTCAATTATAAAAGTACTCTCCAACATTAATATTATATTCTGGCTTTTCTATCCTATGGTGCAGTGTCACGGGTTTATTCTAAATTTTTCAACTAACAAATCCTCTTGGAGAAAAATGATCTTTAAAATTTATTTTATTGAAAACCTTCCTGTGAAGAAGATGTGAGTATGCAAATTAAATCTTGTATATAAAGATTAAACTTCCGAGTTTGAGATTAAAAAAGAGAGAGAGGTTATACTGCTACGGCTAGCAATAAATGATTAAACGTGAAGTAAGGCGTGGGTACTTAATAGCTGAATATTGTAATATTAGAGTTGACGATTTGTCTAAATAGAAATTAAACTAGACTAAGGTTGCTAAAAAAGAGAATTAGAAGGTATTGCTTGGATCTGCTTCGAGGATCTGTTATTTAGTCTTCTCGTATCTCGTCGGCCTCGCTATTGTAATTCATATTTAGAATTTTGGTGCATCTCTTTGTTATGTTGTTTGTTACTTATGCCACCTGTCTGACGTATTCAGAACGAGGCCCACGAATTCATCATGGCAACGGGCTAGAAATACGCCTGTCGTTAGCCGAAGCTTTGAGCCCATGTAAGTGACAGTATGGTTTTGCCTCACGATAGATGGCGACACCATTCGGACCACTGATTTAACGAGCACGTTGCTCCAGTGCACTCGCGGATATTTGGTGGCATCGAACAAGGCCTTCCGGTCTGACGTCTGATGCTCTAACCACTAGGCTACCCAGGTTAATAGACTTTGCGATGTCGTTGATATTGAAGTTATTTTGGAATATGGCTAAGTCTTCTTCGACCTCCCCACACTGAAGGAAGAGATACCTCTTCCCTCACAACAGTAATCTCTAAGCCCCAGGCAGCGGACCGGTCCGTGGATCAAATGGTACCCGTGCCGCCCAAGGAACATAAAATTATTTCCATTTTATTATTATTATTGCTAAGTAATGGGTCCGTGATCCATTTGCAACAAATCAGACGAATCTAGCATGTCTGCAGAGCCGCTTTTCCGCTTAGGCACGCAAGGCACATGCTAGGGCACAAAAGATTTTGAGGTGCAAAAAATTTGAAGGGTGAAAAGAGAAAAAGTAAAATTTACAGCTAAAGTACCACGAGTCACGAGAGAAGCATTTCTGTTCGTGAGAGAATAAAGACTGAATTGAGATCTACTATGAAAAAAGAATAGCTTAACAGTTTGATGTTGCTATGCACTCAAAATGATATAAAATGATTGATTAAAATGATGTCCTTAATGATTTTGCAATGATCAAAACTCAAAGAACGTAGAAAGTTCATTGGGGCACATGATCTCATAAGAGGTCTTTATCCCCTATCTTCAAAATTGGTTTGTTGACGTTACTGTTTAATTTGCCATGTTAGATTTGAGGTAATAAAAATAGATATAAAAATTTGAAAATTAAGTTTAATAATTAAAATTAGGATCGCAACCTTGAGAATAAAATATATTGCTGAGCATTTGGTTTGTTTGCGTTGTGTTGTGTATGGGGTATGAGAAGTTAAAAAGGTAGTTATGAAAGTCTATGTCAGCCGAAAACAGCCTCTGAGAACAGAGGTTTTAGAACAGCCGACTAATCTTGGAAAAACTCAAAGAAAAAAATTTTGTTGTACAAGTAGAATACAATGACTCAACAAAGAATAAAGATGCCTAAAAGTAAAAGCTAGTAAAGCAATAAACGATGAAAGTTGATAACCAACAAGCTGAAAACAGTTCATACAACAATGGTACTCTGTACTATTCTTGCAAACGATTTTATTAATATACTGTATATTTTACAAAAGGGTATGTGGGTGTTCCGTGATGCTGTATGGCAGGGGTGGCCAACCACGGCACGCGTACCACAATGTGGCACGATGGAGTTGTAACAAAGCACGCGAGGATTTACTGAAAAATTTTAAAGTATTTGAAAAGAATAACAATTTTTTATTAGAAAACGAAATATTAGCCATTTTTCAAGATTAAGAATTTTGAAAAGATAAGAAACCATTTCTCACAATTTTTGGGGGTTGTCTCAGAGACCAAAAAACTCAGAATTTGTTAGTGAATAAATGTTTCTGCTACAAACATGATCAAATAAATATCTCTCAAAACTAGCTGATGTATACCTGTAATAACCAAATTTTGCTAGCATTTGCAAGAGTTAATCCTAATACAGATTTGGTAAAAAAATAGTAGTAATTCAAAAGCCACATTAAGGAAATACTAAATGTTTAACAATTAGTTTGAATTAAATGATCTAAGTTGCTCATTTTTATTTTGTATATATACCTAATCTAATTGATTGAACTTGTAGAAAGTTTATTAACAGTAAAATCTAAGTTTGTATTTTCGTCTTATTTAATGTATTACTTTAAATTTCGACTCCATGGAATTGCATTAAAAAATATGCTACTAGGGTAAAAATCTCATAATAAGCCTATAAGTAACATTTTTTCACTTCTGTATATTTGTTTGTTGGAATAGCTGGAAGTGGCACGCATAATTATTTGTTTTATCAAATAGTGGCACTCTTCCCAAAAAGGTTGGCCATCCCTGCTGTAGGGTAAGAAATGAAGAAGAGTGGCCAAAACATGCCACTATTCTTTCCTTTCGACTGCCAGTCCGGGACACGGTGGGTCCATAGATGGTGGATAATGGAAAGATTTCAAAAACAAAGAAAGGGAAAAGAGTAAGAGAGTTCAGGGAAAATCCCTCAGGAGCCAAAAAATGGCAAGATAAAAGTTGAGGGAGGGGTGGCTCTGGAAATAGGGAGGGGGTGTAAGAATTTGAAGTTCCTAGGGCGCTTAGGATGTTAAAAACGGCCGTGCATGTCTATGCAAGATCAACTGCTGGAGATTGCAAATGACGTCAGTCTTAAAATTACGTTCGAGACAACAACTCAGTTGGTGTTCTGGATTAAAGTCAAGGCGGAATACCCTGAGACTGCCATCACAAAATACCTATTGCCATTTCCGACAACCTATCGACCCCTTCTACACAGTAGATCTCCAATACTCCGACCACTCGGACATAACCATAAGCTTACCTCGGCCACATGTGACCGCGTAGCAAGTGGTTAGGCATCGGTCATGGCTAGCGTGTCATGAGTTCGATCCCAGTACCACTGAAGACCTCCGTGTAGGGGAGGATGCCGTTAAATCTGTTGAGAGCTCAAACGTCCTCCCGTTGGTGTGGTGTGGTAGTTAGGAGAGGGGGTGCCAGCTCAGGTGTCGTCCTCGTCACTTGACCATGGTTCAAAATTGCGCGTTCGTCCCAAAAGACCTCGTGTAACTGAACAGTGGGACGTTAATATTCACTCACTCACTCACCTCGGCCAATAGCACAAAACATACATCACAATCACTGGCTCACACAAGGGGGGGTCCGGACCCCCTCAAAAGCCTTGATTTTTTCGATTGATTATAATTTCTATGTATATAGTACGTAAAATTATTAAGTATTTGTTTTTAATAGTTAATTTTATTAATAATGCTAATTATTTCATTTTATCATAATTATTTTTTACTGTTTTTTGTTCCGAAAATCACAAAATTAAAATACGTTGGGCGGCGTATTGAAGCACGGTACGAGAACTTTCGACTTGGACCCCCCCCCCATCTCTTGAAAAATTCCTATGTGCGCTACTGATTACAATGAATTCCGATCAGCTTTGAGGTGAAAAAAGAACTTATTTTACAATTTAAATTCTTCTAAAAAAAGAGTTTGTACAAATAGCAATAATTTTCTAAAACTACATCAAGAAAGTGAGTGAGAGATAACAGTAATATTTGTTTATAAACTTGAAATTCCCGACTGGGATGAATTATAAATCAAGTTTAACAAGATATAACAAACAAGATTGTAATTGATATGCACAGGAATTTATATTTTTCTGATTTAGAACTAAATTCAAATGTGATTAAATATTTTTATATTTTTTTTTTTTTTTTACTCACTGACACATTTGATAATGAAAAATTTTCAAATAAGTTTAATTTGTTTTGTTTCTTTTCTTATCATTTACTCCAAAAATAGTGATAAAATATTTCAATGTAATTGATGATTTCACATGAATATTTTCAAATTTTGAAACGTGACATAATATGTTATATTTAAAACAGAACATCAGAATTAATAGACGAAAAATAAAATTCTTCTCAAATTTATTTTATTTGCGCTCTTTGACCCTTCCTCCTAAAATAAAGCATAAAATAATAAAATGGACTTTTTGACGTTTATGTGTTTAAAATTATCTCATTTCTATTAAAAGAACACTTTTTTTCCAAATCCCACTATTAGTTCACTCCCTCCCTCTCTCTCTCTCTCTATATATATATCACACACAGTAGAACGTCGTTCATCCGAACCAATTGGGACCGGACACCGTTCGGATAAGCGATTGTTCAGATAACCGAAGCCGAATGCGATACATGCAGAAAATGAAACCAGACACTATACGAAGATTGAAAATCATCATATGCGGGAAACGTATTTGATGAAAAAGCAAAATAGGGGCAAAATGTCGCAATTTTACCTTTATTGTGGAAAATAATTACTTATTTTTTGCTGTACCATTGTACACCATCGTTTTTTCGCTGCAAGGTCTCTGATTCTCTTGAGCAGCAGAAGTTGAGTAGGACAGCACTCTGATTGCTGTTCGTACCACTCATAGCTGTCTCTAACGCAGCAAACGTTAGAGACAGCTATGGAGTGGCACGAACAGCAATTGATGGACCCTTGCTACTTTCGTTGTTGTTGTCCTCGTCTTCATCAGTTTCATCGTCGACACTGTCGGATTCTTCTTGCACGGAAGTCACAAGCGCGTCATCATTTAGCATTTGAAATCCACAGTCTTCTGCTTCGCATGCCATCCAGGTTTCTACATCAACAAAACTTAACAAAAGAGCATGTATACACCCCTCACTTGGAAACAAACTGACCTAATATTCCTCAGATGTTACCAATTCACACAACTGAAAGTCCCCAAATATTCTCACCTTGGATTTTCCTGTCACTTTTGGCCTCGCGCGAAACAACTGTTGAGATTTGCACTGTTCGAAAATGTATCCGGATTTTGGTTTGGATTTTAACGTTTCGGATAAACAACGTTCTACTGTAGTAATATCTTGTTCAAATTTTCTATCGTTATAAAATACTTCTTATTCATCCACTGAAGTTCAAATACATTTTTTAAAACTTGTAGTGGATGAAAGAACATTTTTTTCAAATATTAATTCATTAATTAAATTTAACTAACAAAAATAAATTCTTTCTTTGTTGACCTATGTAGGAATTGACTTAGTTTTTTTTATATTACTAGTTTTTCTAATTGACTTGGACGCGGAAAATATTTATAGACCGGAAAATATTATCATATGTTATCGTTTCATATTGAACTCATTCTAAGTATTTAAATTTTTCAAGATATATTTTGTATTTTCAGTTTACAAGATTAAAAAAAAAATTATATACATTCTCTTAATCTATACAGAAAGAGCTTTCAAATGACAAGAAGTGAAGAAGAGCTTATCAACGCTCACTTCCTCGGCGTGGCGGGGGTA
>BMAO01020560.1:0-19489 GCA_019973975.1 Trichonephila clavata
TAATAAAATTAAGTCATTTTCGATAATCCAATCAAAAATCTTCTTCCCAGACGTATTTGAGTTTTTTGAACCCATATTTCATGAGATGCGTTGAAATCTCCCAATATTAAGCTATGATTATCTATATACGAAGCTATTTTTGATAAACTGTCATCTTTAAAGTTACCCGGTGGATGTAAATATTAAAATTGTGATAGGAACTGTATTTATCTGAACTTTGACTAATAGAATTTCTAAGTCTTCGCTAATTTCTGAGAATATTTTATTGCGCTAATATCTTTGTTTAAATCATCATTAATCCTCCTCTCTTCTGTTTTCTCGATCGATTCGGAATATATCTTATTGGGAATTGTGAAGTTATCATTAGGGTGTAGCCAAGTTTCTTGGATTATTAAAATGCTTGCTTTTTGAAAAATTGCGTGAATAGAATATCTGATTTTTGTTTTAATTCCACGTGCATTCCATTGGATTATATACATGATATAAAGGGAAAATGTGCAATACTACGAAATAGTTTAAATGTTCAAAAAGAAAACCGATTAATATTTTATTTTATTTATTTATTTATTTTTAGGATGCAAGAAATTTTGTATATTTATATCTAAATTTTATTTTGTTCTACTATACTTTCTAAATTAATTTCTCTCTTTTCTGAAAAGTTTTTAGTCTTTTTGCTTTTCATTTATTTTTCTATTAATTCTAAAGTCGTTATCTTGTGAAACTGTATATTGGATGCAATTTTTTTAGCGAAGATTCCATTGTGTTCATCAAGGATGAAAATTTTAAATTTATTTGATTTATCATCGCGTTTAGCTCTGCCGTAAAACGTTGTACAATTTGTTCCAATTCATTTCAAAATGTTGTTATTTTCTTCCAATTTTAATTTAATTCTTGAAACTTTTTTTCAAGGTTTCTATTTTCTCAGTTTGTTTATTATAAGTTATGGCCGAGAATGAGGTTTTTTTTCTTTATAGAACTTTCGACTGCTTCGTTTCTCGAGATTTGTTGCTTATTTTTAATTTTAAGATTTCGACTTCCTCCTGATATTTTTTACAGCTTTTATCGTTAGCTTCATGATTTCTCCACAACAGCTACATTTTTTGTATTTATTTCTTTACACTCGTTTTCAGAGTGGTTTAGCGAGCATACACGGCATTTAATTGAGCTTCTACAAAATTTGTGTATATGGCCAAATTTCCAACATTTAGTACATTGTTTAGGTTTTCAAAAAAAAGGCTAGTTTTAAACATTTCAAATCCTATTGATACTCTTTCAGGAATCGTGCATCCTATTTGGTTACTTTAATTGTTTTGATCGGTTTGTATCCTGATTCTGTTTTTTTTGTGAACTTTGGATGTCCAAAATTGCGTGATTGTTATTTTCAAGTTCAGATTTTATGTCATCTATTGTGTATTCCGTGTCTATTCCCTGTAAAATATAACTTGTACTTAGGCCAATAAGGATAATCTAGAAAAAATTTTACATCCATTAATTTCTTTAATTTTTAAAGCTTCTTTGGCGTCACGCAGCTATTTGTTTTGATTATAATTTCTGAATTCCTTGTTTTGCTAATACTTTGAACATTTTCTTGATTGTGAAATTTTTCATTATTAATTCCTTTAATTTAAGTGGATTACCACACTGAAAATTATTTTCCGATTTTAAGAAAATTGTGATATTTGGGGTAGTATTTAAATTCAAACTTTCCTCAAACCTGGCTAATAATTCCATATCAGTTAATTTGCTTCTATATCTATTCAATGTTAAGTCTGTATTGGTAGTCTCCACTCCATATCATTCCCTGGCGAGAAAAATCACCCATTCTCTCTATCTCACTCCAACACTCCACTTTGAATCAATACACCAACTTGTGTATGATTTAAAATTAAGAAAAAAGTCTCCAAAGTCAGATGAAAGTTATACCAAATAACTTTCAAAAAAGAAGAAAAAAGTTAATGAGGAACGATCTCACCAATTCGGATCCGCTTGAAAAAGTTGCCAATCAAACGATAGTCACCTATCCAGTTGCCGATTCCGACCAAGCAAATAATTTAATTGGTGGTACATTCTAATTGAGCACGGTTACAATTACATAAAAACAGGAAAATACTATAAAAATACAAAGGGGTTTGCGCGGGAGGACATTGGCACATCCTTTCTTCCCCGAGGTGGCAGGCTGACTGGTTAAGTGTTCACATGGCCAGGAGAGGGCGCTCTATTACCATTCGTTACACTCCCCTCTGGTTCCTAGGTATCGTCCTCAATGAGGAACCAGCAGAGTTGTCTTTCCTGGGTCTTCCCTTTTTCTGAGAGGCATCACTAGAGTGGCTTCCTTGTCTATGGATGGACGAAGAGCAGATGAATGATAAGGTCCGAGAACCTCATGTGGGTTGTTTGGATTTGCCACTTCATAAGTCGTCGGAGAGCGTTGAGTCACAATAATATAAGGCCCATCTCTTTTAGGCATGAATTTAGCTGTTTTCTTTCGGGCAGCATTGTTAAGGGGGTGAAGGGTTACCCAGACCTTATCACCTGGATGATACAAGGGACTAGGACGATGTCTTTTATCATAGAAGGCCTTTCGCTGATCTTGTTTCTCTTCAATTCTTGGTTTTGGAATCAAAACAACGGGAGAGGCGTACGGAGATTCACATTCTACTACGATGCCTTGTTGCAGCAGAGAATCTTTCTTCAACAGCTCCTTCCTGGCTGGATTCATCCGGTAGGGAGGCACTGAAATTGGTGGGTTGTTTTCAGTGTTGATGCTATGTTCAATAAATGGTGTAGCTTCTCCCCTTACTTCGAAGATAGAGTGATGATTTTTAAGCAAGCTATCTAGTTCCATACGCTGAGAACCAGGGAGTTCTTGACCTTCATCTTCCCGTAATTGACAGTTATTTATCGCCACAGGAAGTACATTAACAGATGTACTCTGGTAAGGCGTTACGAAATTGTACGATTTTCGGGAATTGTCACAAAAAGTCCAACAGTTCTTTCTGAAATTTAGTACTACTCCAGCATTTTTGAGAAAGTCAACTCCAAGTAGAGTGGAGTTGTTTTTGGCATCAGGCAAAATAATGAAGAGGGTTTTAAACTTTCTGCCTTCCAGAAGGACGTTTTGAAATGTACGTAGAATTTCTTTCTGAGTAACGATTCCATCAGCAAAGGATAGGGATATGACTGTCTTCTCAAAAGCAGCTCCTTGTTGCAGAAGGATACTGTAAAGAGTTTCTCCTGCAATCGAATGACTTGCACCACTGTCCGCAAATGCAGTTCCTGAGACTCCATTTATGCTGATCCTGAGTACAGCATTTCTGTTGGAAGGAGAGAGACTGTTAACTCGCAGAATTCCAAAGTGAGCTGGATCACCCTTTGAAGGATTGCAGTCAGGACATTTTGACTTGATGTAACCGGGCTTTCCACATCCATAGCAGGACAGAGGAGTTCGGCTTTCAAATTGCGAATGCCCTCCAAATGGTTTTCTTGGTGCTTCCTTTGCCTTATCCCCCGTTCTAATACTACTTTGTTTATTTGTTTTTGAGGGGAAAGAAGTTCTTCTTACGTCTGGTAAAACTTTATGTTTCGACGTCTTACCTCGAGCAATTTCATTATCGTCTAATTTTTGTACTAGCTCAGATGAGCTTTTAATATCTCTCCAGATATCCACGAAATGTTCTTTAACGTCCCTCGAAATTCTTCTCTTAAGCTGATCAGTAAGAACAAAATCCTTAAAGGAATTAAAGTCTTTCACTTCTAGGCTATGTAGCCATTCTTCTAAGTAATTGTTTAGCTCATACGCGAAGTCCTTCCCAGAGCTTCGGGTTGTTTTGATGAGTACTGTACTTAATTCGAAACGATTCAGCACTCAACTTGAACGTTGGAGCAGCACTTGCTTAATGTGCTGGTAATTTCCTAATTTCTCCTTAGGTTCCCGCAAGATAATATTGGAAATATCAATAGGTAACACTGGTAGAAGGTGTGTTACATAATCGACTTCCCCTATGTTAACTTGCTCACACTGCCTTTCAAATATTTTTAGATAGGTGGAAATGTCTGAAGTTTCCACAAATCTGGGTATGAGGTGCTGGATATTTATTTTCTCTGCGGCAGCACTAGTGTTAGTTGAAGAAGTAGCAGTCATGCTTAACTTCATGCGTTCTAGTTCTAAATTCAGTTCGTCTTGTTTTCGTTTGTATTCATTTTCCTCCTTCTCCTCACGTTCTGCCTAAACCCTCGTGTTGATAATGGTTTCTAGAAGAGTTTTAGTAAACTGTTCATCATAGTCTTTCGAAGTAATGATTAAATTTTTAAAATCTAGTATTCTCATTATTTCTCCTACTTCGAGGCCCAATTCTGTAGCTAGTGTTTTTAAGTCCTCTTTGCGCGCTTTAGCAAGATACGCCATTGTTTTTAACTTTTGAGGGGGAAAAAGGGTCAATTATAAAATCCAACAGCCACAAATTAAATGCAGTTAATTTAGATTTAAAATAGTTAACCCCCCTTTATATTTGAGCATCAACTAATCACTAAAATAATAAGAATTGGATATTCGAACACAATACTATTAAAAAATATATATTACAGATGTTTGACAGGATACAAAATCTAAACTTCGAAAACGAAATGAAAATTCAGATAAACAGAAATTCTGATGCACTTAGCCAAAACAACATATAAACTACTCCTTTGAAGGAATAAAAATACTTTTTAAAATATTGTAGATATTTGACTGAATGCAAACATTTAGCTTTAAAAATAAAAATAATTCACATGTAAAAGAAATTCTGATGAAATTTAAAGTCGAAACCAAACCTATGAATGAATCTTTTGAATAAAAATAAAAATACTTTTCTACTATACTTTTTGTTAACAAAAAAAAAAAGAAAACACAATATCATAACACTAAAATTCAATAAAAAAAAACAACACAATACTCTAAATAGGAAATATCAATCTCCGAGATGCTCTGGCGTCATAAGTAAAAAAAAAAAGAGTCAACAGAAAAAAGTGAAAAATATCCAGAATAAACAAATTTTACAAAGCAAGCAGCAAGTGCTGTATTCTGAGTTCCAAGAAAGAGGAACAAGAGAAAAAAAAAAGAACGTCTGATTTTCCCCAGGCAAGGGGTGAGAGACAGAAAAGGAGGGGGGGGGACCTTAGTAACAAAACGTCGTTCGTTCAACAAGCAGTGAAAATTCAAGGTCAGAAGTGGGGGTAAGAAGTTCCCCATACAAGTACACTAATAGTCATAAATCACAGGAAATGAACAAAAGTAAAAGAATTTCCTTACTAGGGAAAAGAATTACTCAAATGAAATATGACTAATAAATCATGCTTATTATATATTTATACCATAAAATATAAAAACACAAGTAAAATTTAATAAAAGATCAAAATGAATCAGAAACAAAACAAAAGAAAAGAAACTTAGCTGATGCTCCATGAAGACGAATGCAATTCAAAGTTTCTAATTTCCCGGTAGGAAATATAAATTTTCTAGTAATCCGAAAATTTCTTCGTAGCCGGTAGCTACAATTTAAGAAATTACTTTTTTAAACTTCTTCATGAGCTAGCAGTTCAGAATATTGAAGATAACTTTGCTAGACTAGTAGTCATATTAAAATTAAATAATTATTCGGGCCATAAGTTGGGCGACATTTTTATAACCGATACTCAAGAATAACTCCGGCGGCTAGCTCAAATAATTTTAATTGGTGGTACATTCTAATTGAGCACGGTTACAATAACATAAAAACAGGAAAATACTATAAAAATACAAAGGGGTTTGCGCGGGAGGACATTGGCACATCCTTTCTTCCCCGAGGTGGCAGGCTGACTGGTTAAGTGTTCACATGGCCAGGAGAGGGCGCTCTATTACCATTCGTTACAACCTACAATAATTCATTATAATGTGAATACATAGCTGTATTGGCCTTTAAATAAAATTAAGCAACAGCAAAGTTAAAAAAAAAAGGAATAACATGGTCTTTTTTTATGTCTATCTGATGAAATTAATATATGCATTTTAAATCTCTATTTTGGGTTAGATTCAGTTATTTTTTTTATAACTCCCTACTTATGCGTTTAGCTATAATTTTTTCGAATGATTTATTAATTACTAAGATATATACAGTTTTACTTTAATTAAACTGATTCAGAAATATAGGAAATAATGTTTTTGTTTTTATATTCCGAGCTATATTGTTTTCGATTTCCTTGAATTTAGATGGTAATGTAATACGACCATTTTCTGTCTCTAAATTAAATTAAAAATAATAATATCTATTTTAAAATAACTGCTTACATGCTATGAAAAGAGTTGCTTATAAATTTGGAACAGGTAATTTATATGTGAAAGAGTAGTTTTATATTTTCGCATACAAAACACTATATAGATGTAGAAATAGAATGTTATTCATACCGTTAGCTGCTAAAAATTCATTATGATACAACTTGCCATATCATTGATATTAATAAGTAATATCCATTTAACCAATGAGGGGATTTAGATCTGATATGTAAAAGTAACCAAGATTACCACTTACACTTCTTTTCTTTTTGTAGTTGAATAATTTCTTGCAATGTTATGGACTGTGATTAGTATTTTTTTTATATCAATAAATATTCAGTTCTTGGTTAGATTAAAAGAGAAAAATCCTTCAAAAAAAGTTCATTTTACTCAGGATAAAAGAATTATAGAAATTATTTTTTATGTTGTATTGCAAAATTTGTAGCTTTATGTATGATGCTTCGTTTTATATGGATTGGAAATTTAAGGATATTTTAAAGAATTGTATCATTACATTTATTACGCTTCTAACTTGTTTCATTTATGATATTCACAATATTTCTACAATCCTCTTGTAATAGGTTGGTTGTTTTTCTAAATATTTACAACTGATTTCTGTTCCGTTTTTAAAATTATTTCCAACACAAGCTCAATTAATGTCTTGAAAAAATTGTGTAATTTTATTCATTGTTATGTTTTATGGATAGAAACATTTTTAACGTGAAGTTGAAGTAGTTTTTAATTGCCCGCGGCAACTTAGTCTTATTCTGCGCAAAAAACCTTTAATTTTTAGTCAAGTAATTATGGCGTTTAAATATTCCTAGTAATCCAAATGATCGAAGAGAAACTATTAGTATATTTTAGAACAGGGAAAACTACTTCATTAAAAAAGATGTTTAACTTATTAAAAGTCTAGATTCTGTAAGGCATTTTATTTAAACAAACCTTTATTTGCAAAAACTGCTTAGCAAATAATTAAAAGTACAATATAAAAAAAAGAAATTTCAACGTTTCGCAGGATCTGTTGCTGTAGGAGGTGGTGGTGGACCAATAGTAAAAAGTTTATCAATGTAAGACAACAGTATTTCTTTTCGTTCTTTTTCAATACATCTTAACACTAAATATCGCTTGTCTTTTTCTAGAGCTTTTTCAATGCTTTCCAAATGATTTGTAGTCTTAATGAGGTTTTTAGAATTGTGTGTTATAAATTTTGACTCTTTTAATAGCTCTTTGAAATCCTCTTTAGCTGTTCTTAATTTATCCTTCATATAATCCTTAAATTCCTTTTCACATTTTTTCTCATCATTAGAAAATTGTTTAGATCTTGGGTCACTTAAAATTACTTTTCTAACGTCCTTCCATGATGAAATTAAATTAATTTCGGGTACTTCATCTAAAAATTGTCGGAATTGATCTCTTTTTTTCTTGATCAAATGATGGATGTGCTCTTCAAAATATTGCTCACGTTTATCATTCCTTAAATTACATGCATCTGACCATCTATGATCTGCCTTCATCATTTTTTTAGCTTCTCGCCATGTTGTGTCCGCTTTTCGAACTAAATCAATAAGTAACGCTTTATAACTATTTATGGTAGCTTCGCGTTTATGATTTTCAAATTCTTTATTGCGCTCTTTTAGATGAATGGATAAATCACGTTGTACCTCTTCTTTTCTAATTTGAATGCTGGCATTCATTCTGTCTTCCCTTTCTTTTGACTCAGATAAATCGCGATACATATGCTTTTGTATATATTCTGCGAAAAGTTTTTCCTTAGTGGTTTCTTTGTTAATACTTAAATAGCGCTTATCATTACATATTTCTCTCTTCACGTCTGACCAACTGCTAAGATTATGAATGAATTTTTTCTCTTTTAGAAGTTCTAAAAAGGCTGTTTTTTGAATTTCACTAAGATTGCATTTTGATTCATTTTGAAGGTCATCGATATAGTCATTAAAAAGAATTTCTCGGTCCTTGAGTTTTTCTACAGCTTTAAAGCGCAAATCTTTGCTGTGTTGATGGGCAAAATCAATAAATCGCGTATTTAAAGTCACTCCAGCTTCTTGAAGGAGATTTCTATAATCATCCTTTGTTTTAAGGACTTCTATCTTTTTCGAATTTTTTTCATCTTCAAGTTTTTCTCGGAGATATAATTCGAACTTTTGTTTACGCTCTTTATGGGGGAGTAATAAATATCTAGAATCAAATACAATTTTATGGAGCTCTTTTTCCCAAGTCGAAAATGCTGATACATTTTTTTCTGCCAGCATTTGTAAAAATAACTGAACACGAGTTTCATGCGGAATGTCTTCTTTTTCTAAGATTAAATTATGTTCGACGACTTTTGTATTTTCGTTATCCATTATCTCACTTTCATTTACATCTGCTTTTGCTTCTATTGTTTCATCTTCAATTTTTAGTTTCTTTGTATTTGACTCAGAAATCATATTTAATTGTGGAATTTCTGAGATTGATGGAGGTGATTGAATCAATTTTTGTACATCTGTTCTATTTTTCAGTTCATCAGGCATTTCCCAAATTGATACCTTGCAGTCGGCATCGTAAAAAAATACCTTTTCTTCCCCTGTCCACACTACACACCATTTACTCCCGGGGACTGGTGTACTAGACACAGGACGAGATTTGTCAGCGGATTTAATTTTTTCATCAGTCTCAGGATGAGATTCTGAAAGAGAATTGAGGTCATTATTATCGCATGAAAAATTTTGATCTCGATTTTTAGTATCAATTGATGGCTTTTTATCTGGTGATAAACAAGTTTTCATTTCAATTTCGTTACTAGAAGCAGATGATTCTTTAGCACAGTTTTCAGGGAACCTAGCTTCTTCAGTTTTAAAAGACTTATTAGTTTCATCAAAGGAATCTTCATGAATTTCGAAAAGTGATGAATTTCTTTGCTGTAAAATGTTGGTTGTATCTCCTGAAATTTGATTTCCTTGAAATGAATTTGGGAAGTTCAGTTCAGTGGAAAACGTCATTTTAGTTGGATTTAAAAGTGTAGGCTCATTTATGAAATCTGGAAGAGCTTCTCTGGCATTGGTATCTGGACATACATTTGCATCGTAACAAGGAAGCGAAGGAGCACTTAACATATTAATAGAAGGTTGTACAGCTTGAAATGGTGGAGGGTTACAAATATTTGGGGGCGGAAATATAAACAATCCAGGTGATAACCTTGAAACTGTCAAAACGGGCTGAAAGGGTCTCACAAATGGTGTTTGATTTGAAGGTGGATAAATCATTGGCATATTTTGCTTTTCGAATTCCTGCGACGGAGTTGTATGATGTACATTTGATATCGCTTTAATATGATCTAAACTCATTATTCTGACGTTTTCCGGTTTATCCCATCTTGTAACGCGTGTAGTTGCATTGTAATAATATGTCCTACCATTTGAAGCCATTGTTTCAATCCATAAATCGTCAGCTTCTCGTAAGCACCTCCCAAAATTGTTAGGAGGTTCTATATTGACACTTTTGAATTCATTTATATCCGGAACCCCTCTTTTCACAGCTGATGCGTATGAAACAGAATTCATATCAGTGTTTTCAGGGTGATTCGAAGAAATAAACGGCATACCTGATATTTCAATATTTTCTGAAGCAAAGGTGTTATAATTCTGAGCAATCGAGAAATTAGTATTTAATAGAGGTCTTCCAGCAGGTCTATAATCTAGTAATGCAGCTGGCTGTCTAAAAGGTCTAAAGCCTTGGTTTGGAAACCTGTTGTAAAACCCCCTTCTTCTGGGAAAGATTGATGGGCGCCTCAAAGCAAATGGTGGAGGATATCTAGGCGAAAAATTAGGTGGTTTCTCAAAGCGTGAAGAATGTCGGTGTCTCAACACACCAGGATGCTCGTTTCTATGCATAAGTCACTTTCTTCTAACACAAATATAGAAGTTATCACTTTCGATTAATTTCTGTTCACGAGCATCTTTTCTAAAGCTTCTTCCGGGAACGGAAAAAAGTCATTGATCTAAAAAGAGGAAAAATACGTATTCAAGAATCAAATTTTAGCGAGCATTTATAAAACTAAAACAATGAAGAAAAGCATATGAACAGAATCATTTATTTTTTCAATATACAATTTTACGCATTATTCTTTAAAAGTCTGATTGTTGGAATGATATTTTCGTGATAAGACATTTAAAGTAATTATTTCAATTTGAATGATTTTAATAGATTTTTATCTATTTCTTTCCACTGCTATAATACTCATGAATGATAGTTCAAATAACTATTAAGATATCTATATATATAAAGGAGAGAAAAGCGACTGACTGACTAATCACGATATCTTCGAAACTGTTCATACTACAGACTTGAAATTTGGTATACATGTTCCTTTCATGGAGTAGAGATCAGCTAAGAACGGATTTTTCGAAATTCCAACCGCAAGGGGTGTTACGGGGGGTTAAGGGGCGTTATAAATAATTGTTTCCACTTTTAAACTACTCGACGCACAATCTTGAAATTGGGTAAGTAGATTCCTTTCATAGAGTAGAGATCCACTACAAAATGAGTTTGGTGAAAATCGACCCCCAAGGGGCGTTGCGGGGGTTTAAGGGGCGTTTTAGATAATTATTTCCATTTTTAAACTATTAGATGCACAGTCTTTAAATTTGATAAATAGATTCCTTTCATAGAGTAGAGATCAGTTATAAGATGAGTTTTGTGAAAATAGCCCCCCCCCCAAATGGCGTTGCGGTGGATTAAGGGGCGTAATAGATAAATATTTCCGTTTTTAAACTATCATATCTGCCTGCTTGAAAATTGGAAGGCATGTTTCTTTCATGGAGCAAATATCCGCTACAATACGGGTTTCGTGAAAATTGACCCCCAAGTGGCGTTGCATGGCTTAAGGGGCGTTGATAGTTATTTCCATTTTTAAACTACTCGACGTACAATCTTTAAATTTGGTAAGCAGATTCTTTTCATAGAGTAGAGATCCGCTACAAAATGAATTTGGTGAAAATCGACCCCCAAGTGGCGTTGTGGGGGGCTTAGGGGGCGTTTTAGATAATTATTTCCATTTTGAAACTATTCGACGCACAGTCTTTAAATTTGATAAGTAGATTCCTTTCATAGATTAGAGATCAGCTACAAAATGGGTTTTGTGAAAATAGAAAAAAATAATTAATAATAAAAAATTTTGTGAAAATAAATAAACTATTAGACGTGCAATCTTGGAATTGGGTAAGCAGATTCCTCTTATAGGATAGAGATCCGCTACCAAATGGTTTCGTTGAAATCGACTCCGAAGTGGCGTTACGGGGTTCAAGGAGCGTTCTAGATAATTATTTCCATTTTTAAACTACTGGAAGTACAGTCTTGAAATAGATAAGCAGAATCCTTTCATGGAATAAAGATGCGCTATATAATGTGTTTTGTGAAAATCGACCCCAGGTGGAGTTACGGGGGCTCAAGGAGCGTCATAAATAATTATTCCCATTTTTAAAGTATGAGACGTACAGTTTTGAAATTTGGTTAGCAGATTCCTTTCGTATTATAGAGAACCGCTACAAAATGGGTTTCGCGAAAATCAAACCACAAGTTTAATTTCGGGGCATAATATAGATAAATATTTCCGTTTTTAAACTGTTATATCTACCCGCTTGAAAATTGGTAGGCACGTTTCTTCCTTGAAACAGAGTTTTGCTAACAAAAGTAAAACGAAAATCGACCACTAAGGATGGTTGCGAAGGGTCAAGGGGAGTTATAGAAAACAATTACTGTTTTTGAATAATTATACCCATTTACTTGAAATTTGTTAAGCATGTTTCTTTTGTTGAATAGAGAACTACTAGAATGTATTTTACGGAAATCAACTCCTGGGGGAGCAGGGGGTTACTGGGGCGTATTGACAAAAAGTCTCCTTTTTTCGAACAACAAGAACTATAATAATAGAATTTGGTTTGCATTTTCCTTTTGTTAAATTGAAATCTGCTAAGAACAGTTATATTGGAGAACGACTCTCAACGAATTACGGAGGTTATTGATGGTAAAAACTTCGTTTTTGCTGCATTAGATTTAGACTTAAAATTTGTCTTGCATGTTTATTTTACAGAGTAGAGATCCACAAAAAAAAATTGATTTTGCGGAAATCCACTTTCTTATACGGTTACGAAAGTGCAAGCATCATTCTATATTTCGATTTTAGAGATTTTTAAGAAATAAAAATTAGAAGTCCTGTCCTTTTTTATATCAAGAGTCGAGAGTTACATTTATAATTATATTTTTCAACATAATCGAATTCTTAATGCTAGGGCTTAGGTATCAAAAAATTATGTATATATATATATATATATATATATATATTTCTATATAAACAGTATCTATATATAAAACATCGTGAAATATCCAGCGAAGCGGGTGGGTAACGGCTAGTTTCATATAATAGAGCTATTAATTGATGTGAAAAACAATTAATTAATCATGTATTTCTGATTTATTAAATTAAGCCATGCAATAAAAACTTACTTTCACCAAAAGATAGAAAATATCTTCTGTAACCAAAAAATTACTTCGAGAACTTGTCCCGCGAATTCAAAAAATTTAGATTTCCTTTGTAAATTAACAATATATATGATTAATTAATTTTTCAGATGGTGTTCTAATTTTTTTTAATCAACTGACGTATTCTATGAAATTAAATATCCTACAATTAGTCATCGGTTGCTAAAATATTATAATGTCAATACGTTCAAATGGAAACCTAATTTTTTTTGCTTGTAACTCTAAGCAAAGAAATTTTTGGATATAAATTTCCATTAGGTTTTCTTATTTTTTTAATTAGACTAATTATAGGAATTACAAAAAAGTCAGTTTTATTTTGATTTAAACATTGAAAATTTGATTTCAAATTTCGTTCATTGAACATAAATGAAAGAAATAACAGCAATTGATTAATAAGTACTGGAATAATTAGAAAAATACAAAACATTTTAATGAAAAAATTATGTCTTTATTCAAAAATTAAAATATGTTTTACTTTTCCACATCAGATTTTCAGAACTTAAAATTTTATTGATATCTCAGCTCTTTTAAAGGTGTGGTCAAATCCTTCGTTTGCCTGTTTGGGTCTTCAGTTACTTGTGCACAAATTTGTAACTTTTAATTGTTTAAAAAAGACTGACACAACCATATTTTATCATCAAATATCGTACATTTTACATTTTGTGTTTTGACAGATATAATTTAACTTCCTTTAGAGATCATTTTGTTTCTTTTCTTTTTAAATTGATCACAAAAATGTTCTTTAAAAGTGGTTAAATGTCTTAAGTGTCCTTTCAATAAATGAACTAAGAAAATTCAATTTCTCAGAAAGAGCAGTTGAAATGAGCGAATGAACGATATATGCATGTAGTAACTTACATTAATATTTACTAAATCGTAATTACGAATACCCCCTATTTCGAAAACGCTAGTCTCTTTTCATTTAGTATTAAAGGATTAAAATCTATATTTTGAAAGATTTATTCATGATACCCTGTTAAAAGGATGAAATATTGAACTTTTGACTGATTTATTCGCGATTTCTAGTAAAATAATTTCTTAACGGCCTACACATGTAGTACTGAAAACATAAATGCAGTCTTCTTGTAGCTATTACAGAAATCATTTGTCTGATATTTAGAGAAATTTTCAAATTCTAATATTAAAAAAAAATATTTTTTTCTTGGGAGCACAAGATCTTATCAACTTTTAAAATGTGTGTACTATACTTCTGAATTCTCAAATCAATACCTTTATATACTGATAGATTTTGACATAGTATTTATAACGCTTTGTGTTCAACTTTGATGAGGGTAATGTAACGTAGTTGAGAAAATTCTTTTAAGACTTATACAGATTATGGGGGAAATGTAAATACTGCGAAACATCTCGATGAGGAAAAACTGAAGAAAAGCAGTATATGCATTATCTGGATAACATAGGGAAAAGAGGTTAGAATAAAAGTTTTCAAAGAAAAGAAGAAGAAACGTCTTCTTTTTCTCGTAAAATGTTACCTTATCCCAAGAATAATGAATTACAACAATTCATTATTCTTGGGATAAGGTAACATTTTATACTAAAAAACTGCAATTTTCTCAAAATGTTTTTAAACTTTATTCGGAATCTTCTGCATGAATGCACCTGTAATTTCTACATATAGCTAATATATAAATATACAGGATGTCTCAAAACTCAACGTCAAGTGGAAAAAGGATTTAAGGGGGCGGGGGTAATATCAGTTCTGGAAAAAATATAAAAAATTTCCATATCACTTGGTTAAGTGATGACTAGCATATTTTTGAAAATGCGAAAAATTGGCACTCTCCATTACATTATTTGGTACTGTGGCCGTATATTTCACAATTTTACTGTTAATTTTTTCTCTAATATCATCTTAGATTACAGTAATAAGTCGGGCAAAATGCTTTGCTGGTTTATTTAAAATCATGTAGTTTGAGTCGGGGTTTAAGAAAATCATGTCACCTCACTTTGACTCTATATAAAAAGAAAAATATTACAAACAACCCCTGGCAAGTTACTCGAAAGATGGGACGTTTAATTAAGATTCCAATATGGTACAACATCTTTTCTATCTCTAATAATAATAATTTTCATTTGTGTCTGCAAAACATCTTCATTTTAAAAACACCACTATTGACACCTTCCATTACATCATTAGGTAATGTAGAATAGGTAAACAGAACTGAGGTGTAAGATGACATTAGTAAAAAAAAAATATGTGTGTAATTGGGAAATTAGGGGTTACAATACCAAATAATGAGATGGAGGGTGTCAATTTTCCACTTTTTCAAAAATTTGCAAGTCAATACTTTACCAAGTGATTTGGAATTTTTAAAATTTTCCCCCATAACTGACATGATCCTAATTTCCCCTCGTGCTCGCTTGATGTTGAGTTTGGGACACCCTGTATATATTGACGAGAGAAAGCCTTTTAAAATATTTGGCTAGAAAGCAGTTATCGTAACAAAAAATGACAACTTTCAATAAATTCAAAATGATGCGCAATAATTTCATTTTAAAACTAGACAGATAAATATATTTGTAAAATTTCACTTCAGTAAACAAAAAATGTCTAATTAATATACAAATAACATTTTGTTGTTCATGTTTAATAGTGTCAGAGAAAAAGGTACGTATAAATGCTCAATTTATCACTGTCGGTATAGGGTACCGACTGCTCTTAACATTATTAAAGTTATATTATGGAACAATATACTGTTCGTATATACATGATATTAATAATATTCCTAAGAATATACTACCTATTATTAAGTATTATATACTACATAACCATTTGCAGCGTAGTTATTATTGAGTTAATAAAGATATAATTATTAATATTTTTAAAAACTATAAGATACGGTTTTAGATCGTAGTTACCATATTAAATTTCTTAAATTATGCTTTGTTATAAGTGTTATATTTTTGATTTATTTTACATCCTTATGTTTATTATTTACTTAGTTTGATCATACATGCTGCTACTAGTAAATTTGTTTCGAGATTTATCCGAATTTATTATAATTTATTACTTTTAACTTTCCCACTTCCCTTTAAAAAATATTTTTTTCAATAATTATATAGTATTTTTCATATTTTCTACCCGTAAAACTTTGTCGATTTCATTAAAGATTATTTTTCTGAAGAACCATTTCTGGAAATATAAGATTGATTTCCTTTGCGTATTTTTATAGTGAAGCAAGAAGTTTTTTTTTGAGTGGTACTCTAGTTTTATGAATATTTAGATTTTTTAGCAAATTAGCATGAGTATTTTTATATACATAATATTTAATCAAAATAAATTATTTTTTGACACTCTTGGATACTTGTAATTCATATTTTTACAAATTAATTTTAGTACTAAAACTTTTTTACATTATTCAATATAGGCAAAAAGATGGGGAAAGTTGGTGCCTCCAAGACCTTGTTTACCTTGCAATCTTTTTCCTAAATCTAACAATTTGCTTTAGATATTACTCTGTGGCTACAATACTTTATCTAGTACTATCTTGCCATAATCTTGATATTGTTTTCTTTAAATCAGATTTGTATAATTTAACTGATATTAATGATAAGAAATGGCATTTACGGGAAACAAAAATTTAGCGCTAAATTTAGAGCAAAGGCAAGAATTATAAATTCTTTTAGTTTTATTTCAATAAAAGTAATTTTTCTCTTTGTGAATACAAAGAGTAATAAGAGGCTTTCTTATTTTGAACGTTTTATAGAATACTCATCACATAATTAATTATAAAGATTATTTTTTATTGTCAACTCTAATTCTCTAAGCAAAGCAAGAAGTGTATTTGTTTCTGCCTTTTTCCGAAGAAACTATTTTTAATCGGAGCATTATAATTTTGTTTTTTCTATACGTTTGTCTCAATTATAAAAATATTTCGTGTTTTTACTAATTGATAGTAAGTATA
This sequence comes from Trichonephila clavata, assembly GCA_019973975.1. Lineage (NCBI taxonomy): Eukaryota > Metazoa > Arthropoda > Arachnida > Araneae > Nephilidae > Trichonephila > Trichonephila clavata. The sequence goes on from BMAO01020560.1 coordinate 16,753, forward strand.
ATAATGAAAGGGATGAATTATTTTCAAACAAAATAGATAAAAACGACTAATTTCGCTTCTATTGTAATGACTAAGTTTGCTACAGTGACAACGTTTTTATAAATGTCTAACATTAAGAAAAATGTACTGTCATGTGAATAAATAAATGAAACCATTAAAAAAATCAATTGTTTGAATTAAACCAAACATTCCTTCTCAAAAGTTCGAAAAATAAAATTTCTTTATTTGAACCAATAAGTTGTTTTTTACATGGCATTTTTTTCGTAGCTAATTTATATAGCATTAAAGAATAATTAAAACAAGTTGGTTAATTAGAACAAAAAAAAATCAAATCTCTCAGAGCAGTTTCAGAAAAAATAAGACCTCTGCGGAATTGTAATGAGTAGATATTGCTTTATTCTAAAGTGCATAAAAGAAATACTTGTTTGCCTGGATGAATTTTAGTGAAGTGATAACTTCTTTAGACGCGTTTTGCTGAAGAATGAATTTAAGTGAAGCGTCAGGTTTGGGTGAGTTACGTTTACTCTGTTTTTATCGGCTCTCTACTCGGCAATTATGCTCGGGTCGGCGACGCGAGCTTAGTTTTGAATTGAAAACTTGCTAGGCGCGCGTTTTTTTTTTAAGTACAAATTTCATGCATACTTTTTTCCACGAAATTTTTTTTCCTTATTAAAATATTGTCATGCAGCTTACTTTAATTCAACTCCACTGAGTGAAAGAGAGAAGAGACATTCAAGCAATATTCTTATGCAGGGGATCAAAAATAGGAAGAAAAACGAAACATGAGATCGATTTTTTGATTCAGTAGAGAGCATTTAAGCACAAAAATGTGTCGAAAGAATTAAAATCCGAAATTTTAATGAAGTTTATAGGCGAGAAAGTTACCAATACTTTTTTTTGTGTGTGATGGAAACTAAGGGATTACGAGAGAGAAAATAAAAGCATTAATTTGGGAAAAGTACGAACCTTCTCCTTTTGGTTGCTTAGATAATTTTAAGAAAAGTTAACGGCTCTCAGGGAAAAAGCTTTCCTAGCCTTACATAGTATGCCGCGTGATACAAGTTATTTTAACGGTATTTATGTATTATCGCGATATTGGCGACATTATATGAAAGGAAACACATGGTTGCTAATTCAACACTTACGACATAGGGAAGTCAGGATTGCCAACTTGGCGAGTTATCTTGAACGTTGGCATCGTCGCGACAGTACGTTTGTACTAATAAACATATACATTATAAAATTATAATCTACATAACTAATTTACGAAATATTTTTAAATATTAAGACTAATTGACATTTAAATAAAAAAACCTCAAAAAATATATAAGAAAGCATAATTATTTGAATATTGCTCAAAATAGAAAATTGATAAGCCGCAGTATGATTACGAAAACGGAAACTACTTAACGACGGCATGCGAAAAAGTCATAAAGAAAATTAGTACATCTGAACAACTGGATTTTCTTGCCCAGAATGAATCAAAAATTTTCACTTCTATGGAGTGGTCATAAGCACATACAAATTAAAAAAAAAAATTACTGAATTCAATATTTGTGTTATACTGAGAAACTAATAATTTATTTCTAATATTTTCTAATTAGATCATTTATATATTAAAAAAAAGGAAACTGGGAGGGTTAACAAGAACTTAACATGAAATGAAATCATTCTACCAAATAAAATCTTGTACATTCATGGTCCAAAATTTTCCATGCTATGTTTTAGTTTATACATTATTTTAACAAAAACAAGTAATACTTGAAATATTTTTACATTTCATATTTTGTACCTCATTAAAAGTCAGAGTGATAGCATGCCATAAAAGAAAAGGCACTATGATTCATTCATTTCCCAATTACGTAACTAAATAAAATAATAAATCATATCTAAATGTGTGTTGCATCATTACAACGTATCAACGACAGTTCTAAGAATGAATATGAAATAAGGCTTGTAATATGTGTTATTTATTGCAAGCAAAAAAGATGCTTTTTTCATGATTTGTTAATGCTTTTTTTTAAGAATAGACAGAAGACACAAAAAAATTTAGTAAAAATTAATAATTTCTGTGAAAATTGCATTCTTTTCTACATTGAATTACGTATTTATCTTCACAAAAAAAGTATTTGTTAAATACTATCTGAATTCAATTAATCATTTCCATTCATTCCAAATAATTTCTGCGATTCTTTTTTCAGAACATTTTTAAGAGGAAAATAAATTTTTTACAGCTTAATTTTAATTTTTGGTTTTTAAATATCTTTTTTCATAATCTGAATTTATATATATGTACCGTAAAATCCGGCTTATAACGCTCTGAACTAGCAACCCTGTGCTTCGTTTCATATAATATCGCCAATAGGTTGCGATAATACGAATCGAAAATTGGAAATTCAGCAAAATTGGTTGTTATTGAGCAATGATTTGATAAATAATTGGAAGAAGCTTATTCGCACAACAATTTTATTTTACTTTAAAACCATACAAGTTTAAATTTCGAACATTAGCATGCCTGAAAACATTATATGGTATAATCAGTATTAGAAAATAAAAAAAAAAAACAAACAAATTTATATATGTGCTCGTTATTTTAAATTTTTTTTCTATCGAGTCATTTTTAATAACCACACACAGAGAGAAAATACACGGACCATATAAAAATGTCAGTACACTTAATTCTGAACTATTCTAAATATACGTAAACAATAAAATGCTCTGATTAATCAACTGCATA
>BMAO01020561.1:0-36090 GCA_019973975.1 Trichonephila clavata
TTTCTTCTAAAGTTTTTTTTCTTTTTCGTTAAGATATTTACATATTTACTTATCATTGCACGAGATAAATTTTATTTCTTCAAAAACAGCATAGTGAATTAAACTCTGAACTCCAGCTTTTAAAAGTGTTTTTATCATTTGCAAAAGGCTAAGTTTAATATCCATAAATGCATTTACAAAACAAGCAATGGTATGTCTGCTTTCTTTTTTTTTAAAATTCAGGCAGTGAAAATTTAGTTATTTTAACGTTAAAAACATGAAACATACAACAGATCCAATATAATATATGTGGATACCTTTATGTAGCAAGCATCAGTAACATTGATAATGCAGCAAAGTCCTGAAAACTTAGCCCTCGCTAACACGGCAGTCCAAAAAACTCAGCCACGCATTAACACGTCGAATAAACGATACGTGTTGACCAGTTCAAAGGTGAAGTAGTCTGACATAACAACATACCTTACGCATTTCTTTAAAAAAAAGGTAGCCATTGCTTGCAAAATCGGCTTCTTATTTTTCATTATAGACAGCTTTATACCTTCGCAGATCATTTTTCTGAGGTGTGTTTGATTATGTAAATTGCAGTATACTAGCAATTTATAATTTTTCCTTTTCATGTATAAAATGCTTTATACTTTCATAAAGAACGAATTTTTCCTTTGTTTAAGGGTATTTGTGCAGTTTATTTTTGTTGCATTCTAAAAAAACAATACAATATTTTCTGAGGAAACACTCGTACTTATTTTTTTAATCCCATTGTTGATAACCAGGCATTTTCACAAACTCGACCAAACTTCGCTTCACATTAGACCGAATTTTCGGGATTGTACTGTATTTTAAAAGTTAAATGTACAATAGTATCTACCTAATTATTATAAAGGTTATATTTTAAAAGCTCCTAATTAAACATTCTCTCTCTGTATATCTATATATTTATTATAAAATTATTTCTTTTTTAATAAATTATTAATCTTTTAATTCCTTAAGCCTATTAGGCCACATAAATTTGTTTACCGTATCTCTCTAAGAATCTCGATATCTAAAAAAAAATTAAGAAACTCTCTTGTTGTTTATCCTTAAATACACACAAGCAAAGTTATTTAGAAAATTACATGTTATTTTTTAAAGGGTAAAAATGTTGTCTTGGGATTTTTTCCTCTGTGATGGATGATTCGTTTATAGAGATTTAATGTCAGTGACTTTTAGAAGTAGCAATTAAGAAAAAAATACTCAGTGGTTTCAAATTTATCCTATTTTTAAAAAAAAAAAATGTAACTAATGATGTTTAGTTAGAAATTAAGAATGTGATTAGTTTTTAAATATTCTTAATATGTTTCTAATATCAAACTATTAAAGAAAAGAAAAGAAAAGAAAAGAGAAGCAACCACAAATTTTCAGAAAGAAGCTCTTAGTGTGAATTACTTGCTATTAAATCATAATGTTATGAAATTTGTCATTTAACATTCCTTTCTCTTTTGAAAAAAAAGAAGAAAAAAGCGTGAAATGATGTATTAACAGGTACAGTTTAAAAGTAAAAGTTTAAATGTTAGTACATTCCTTGAAATTAAAATGTAAATAATTATAAATTCTAATACATCAGTAATTAAATAAGTTAAACATCGTGTTTGTAATATTTTCAATCTTTTAATTTTTTTCACTTCAGAAAAACGCATTTACTGGTCTTGTTTATTATATTTTTCTGTGTTTTCTAAAGTGTAATAAAGTGAAAATAGGCTTAATATTATATAAAAGTACATTTAACTTTTGAATGTTATATTTTTTGGAAAAGCTGCATTCAAGTTTGTGACCAAATATATATCATACAATCAATAAAAAACACACTTCACTAATTGTACACCTCTATTGTAATATAAAATATAAAGAGGTGGAATGCATTGCCTAAAGACTTAACACGCATGTGCTAGTAGGATAGCTTATAACATCTCTAGAGAATTCTATTGAACTATTCATAAACAAACGTTGTTTTCTAGATATTCTTTGATGTTTAATTAACAACAAGGAAGAATTATAGTATAAAGTAATTTTTTCTGGAAAAACTATGATTTTCCTTTTTTCCTGTTTTTTTTCTTATTATATCGATTAAGCTTTGACCATTCATATCAATGTATCCCACAATGCCACGGATGCGTCCATCTGGATTTGTACTGTTTCAAACGTCACAAACGTGTTTATTGGTTTTAAAGTAGAAGTTTCTTTTACAATATATGTGCACAACTAGGTTGACTAATAGAGATTTGAATGCAATATTTCACGAGCATTAGAAATTTTTAGGAGTGAATGGCAGCAATTTGTATTCTTTTGATTGCTAAAAACGTGTGAAATGGCATGTGATTCCGGCATTTGCATACGAAAAGTGATTATTGTGTTATTTTGGAATATAATTTTTTTTATTTAGTATTAAGTGTATTGATTAAATACTTATTTATTATATATTATCATTTATGACTTTTTATTTGTTTGCTGATTAGTGTTAAATAACAGCAACTATACTAAACTACCGTTTCTAAAAAAATAAAAACTATATATAATAAAAACCTTTTTCAAATGCGCGCTTTTAAAAAAGAAAATATAAGTGTGTGACATCTCTCATATGTAACACTTCATACTTACATTTGAAGGTGATTTAATCATTTTATTATTGATATTTGACTTTAAAATACATTTACATAAAATAATATTTAAAATATAATTAAAAATTGAAATATTTAAACGAAAAGACATCAAAAAGTTAATGGTTAGTTATTACTGCGTCACCACTGTTTACATTAAAAGATGCCTTGTTAACAAGTCCCCTTACAATGTTCAAGTCACAAGGATTTCTTGTATTATATGACCCTTACAAAATTTTAATAAAATTTTCTTGGTGCTCTGACAAGAGGAACAGTATCTTCTCTTCCATGTTCCTGGTGATGCTTCTCCTGGTTTTTCATCTTGAATGGGGCATTGTATATCAGATATTTCTTCAATCCTGAGTCAAACTAACAAGTCATGTGTATGTTGAATCTCTCTCAACTCCCAGTAAAAAAAAAAGAAAAAAATATCAAACAGAAGTTACAAAATTATTTGGTTCGAATTATTTTCGTATAAAACTGTTTTTTTTCTATTTTTCAAGAGAAAAAAATCAAAATTATTGAAATAGAACAAAGTCATAACAATTGACGTTGCTTGGGCACGCGTTACATCTTTAAGAATTAAGTGCCCTGCCACCTGAATCTGGAGAAATCGCCCACTTCCTTGACATTGAACCCTACGACATGACGAAATGCAGATAAAAGAAGGAGAGGCGCGTTCCAATCCATCGTGTGGACACAGTACCGAAATTATTTTTATTGTACATCAGAGAGATTCGGGCCCTAACGGAGGGTAATATTTAAAATAAGTAACACGTATAATTTGATTCACATATTATAGAGTACCAATTAAACATTTGGAACATACTATGTTGCCACCCACAAATGAACTTAATGATAATTTCTAATTATTCGTTTAAGTAAAATCATTTGCTCGTAAAGTGTAAAGTTCTAAGAAAGAAAAAAAACGATTTAGTGACGCCTTTCTTGGTATTGAATTGTAATAATATAATTAAATAACTAGCCTGAATACTATAGTTTACAAAGGAATGTAATTCAATACAGAGGCTATATATCAAGTTTAAGTATATGTACATTAAATTATTTAAAACCTTATAAAAAACTTTCAAGGCGAGAATTAAAGTGATTTCACACACACAACACACTATTTGAATATATATTTCATTAAATACACTCATGGAATCATTTGGGACGGCAAGTTGGGCATCCCACGAGTTTGAATGAACAAAAAACAAGGTTACAGCAAATATGAAACGAAATGTTTCAAGTCATCATACAGAACTTGTATGTCTCAATGTTCCATCGAATCGCATCGCGCACTCGCTCTAGAGGAGTATTAAATCCTCCATTTTTTTGCCTTTTTCTCTGAAATAAATGACCCTTTTTCTTTGATTTTGTAATCATTTACTTATATCAAAGTAGTCATTACGTATGTAAAATTTCGTTTCATTTTGACGACTCCTTCTTGATGCGCTATTTTTTTTGTCCATGAGTGTATATACAGACTTAAGTTAGCTAAAATGGAAGAGAAAACCAGTTTTGAGTATGCTATTGATAGGATTTGTAAATTTACAAATTGCTTTGGATATTTTTTTAACTGTTCGAATATAGAGTAGGGTTTTCTTTAAATATTTTTAAACTTAAGAGCTTTGATTTCAAGATCTGTGATGTTTTTTTCTGGAGCATTTACGCGTATATACGAAAAAATATGTTTAGCGTACTTAAATAATCATGTTTGAAATATTCATCATCCGTTATTTTAATATAAATAAGTTATTTTATTATTTTCCAAACTTACATTACAATTAGGAAATTGTATAATTATATGATATATCTTCAAGCACTATAAATTTGTGATTTTAGTTTTTCTAAATGAGTTATACTTGAGTGGAACAAACTTTTTTTGAGAATTTGAGGTATGACTTGCTTTCAGTTTTTTCGAGAAACAATGATGCATAAAAAGTGAGTAATAAAGGTGAAGTTTTCAAATTACAGTGATGTTTAAATCAGGATGCTAACATAGCGCATGTTATGCATTTTCTGTATTTTATACTTTAATACAGAAGATAAAAAATTGAAAGAGAGAGATTCCAAAAGTACCATGTCATCAGATTTCAAAAACTATCTATGTAAAGAACTTATTTTGCTTTTTTTAGGAATAAAGTAATAAATAAGTCTGAATAAAAATTTTAAAAAAGGAAATAAATATGAATTATGTATATAAATCGTATAAAAATAATACGTGTATAACCTAATTGTATACAAACTAGATCATACATTTATGTCCAGTTGTTTTAATTTTGCAGGGTATATCAGCATAGCGATTTCAAAACTTCGGGAAGTTAGAGTACACCTAGACCAGGGGTGGCCTACCAGCGACACGAAGAAAATTTGGAAAAAAAATAATAAATAACATTTTTTTACAATTTTTATTGGAACGGGTTGTCTCAGAGAAAACCCCCTCTAAGTTTATAACAAAATATGCTTTCAAATAAATGTTTTTTATAATAAACATAATAAAAAAAATCGGTCAAAACTAGCTGATATGTACCTAAAACAACCTAATGTTGTTAGCATCTTCAAGAGCTTATCCTAATATAGATCATTTGGTACAGAAATATAAATTCATAAGTCAGATTAACCCCCTAAGCGGTCACTTTTTTGTATTCAAAATGATTCAAAAAAGGGCACATTTTTTTATTATATTTAATTAAACATCATATTAATACTAACCTTAAAACAAAAAAAATGCTGCATGCAAAGCATTTATGTACCATAAATAAACCACATTATCTTTCAAAACAATAGCAGTACATAATATACCTTAAGAATTAAAAATACGGCAAATCAAAGAAAGAAAACAGTGCCCGTACAGAGTACGGAAAAACCCCTTAAGAGGTTATAATTATTTAGAATTAAATTATTCAAGTTACTCATTTTTATTTTATACCTAACCTTTTTTACTGTGGAACCGTAAAAAATTTTACTAAGAATTAAACCTAACTTGTATGTTTGTCTTATTTATTACATTATTTTTAAATTTCGTTACATAAATTTTACATTAAAAAATGTGTTTGCGTAAAAATCTTAAAAAAGCGTATAAGTAACATTTTCTCACCATTTCATATTTTTCTGTCTGTTGAAAACGTTGGAAGTGAGACGCATATTTATTTTTGATCAAATCGTGACACTCCTTCCAAAACGTTTGGCCACCCTTGACCTATACGATGTGAAATCACTTAGGAATCCATGGTCGCAGAAACGCTTTCCTGGCGCAGTAGAGACGTCATAACACACAAGAAAAACGGGACACGATTGAGTGGAGAAACTTATGCTTTATTCTTAGTATGGCAAAAATTCAAGCAAAAAGGAATATTAAAAGGACAATAGCTATGAATGAAGAAAAAAAGATAGTCATGCACGTTTTTAGTATGCATGATCCTCTAGACGTTACCACAGAATATATGATTCAATTGGAAATGGAACCCCAATATGATTGACGACAGTCTACTTACACTCAAGAGCCAAAACATTATGACCACCCCTACATTTTGCAATGAACTCGCCTGGATGACGTGGAAGGCACGTGATCAGGTGGAAGTGGTATTTAACTGCTGCTAAAGTCTGAAGAATCATTTTTTCACTTACTTTTGTGTGTGAAAGGCTGCGATCTAAGCTACTTTGATAGAGGGCAGATTGTAATGGCTCGAGGGCTCGGAACAAGTATTTTCGAAACTGCATGACTCGTTGGTTGTTCGCGATCTACAGTGGTTAGTACTTATAAAAAATGGTTGAATGACGGTGAAACCAGCAGTAGACGACATGTGTTGGACGTCCACACGTTATCAAAGAAAAAGGTCGTTGGAGACTGTCTCGCAAAGTGAAACAAAACCGGATCCAGACAGTGGCTCAGCTGACAGCCCAATACAGTGCAGGGCCAAGTAGATTAGTATCGGAGCACACTGTTCAGCAGACACTGTTGGATATGGGACTACGTAGCAAACGTCCCACTCGTGTGCCTTTGCTGACCAAGTGTCATCGCCAACTGTGCCTGCACTGGAGCCGGTAAAATCGCGACTGGTTCATGGATCAGTGGGAGAGAGTTGCCTGGTCAGATGAATCACGGTTTGTCATTCATCACGTCGATGACCTTGTCAGGATACGCCGTTTTCCAGGCGAACAGTTGCACCCTCAATGTACAGTAGGTCATACACAGGTCTGTGGTGGCGGTATTATGTTTTGGGTGACATTTTCTTGGGCGCCTCTGGGAGCCGTGGCTGTGGTAGAGCAGACCATGAATGCTAGAGGGTATCTGAGCATCATTGCGGACCAGTTGCACCCTTATTTGACCTCTGTTTTTCCAGCTGGAAATGGAATGTTCCAACAGGACAACGCCCTGTGTCACAAGGCTAAAATAGTGTTGGAGTGGTTCCAAGAACATGATGCTGGATTTCAGTTAATGTGCTGGCTGCCCAACTCACCGGATCTCAATCCGATAGAACACATTTGGGGTGTCATGGGACGCAGAAAGACCACCAATTCGCTATATCTCGGATTTCTGTGACGATTGCTTAAACATCTGGTTCAATCTGTCTCCGGCCATCTACCAAGAACTTGTGGCATCCGTGCCAAGGCATGTTGAAACTGTGTTGCGCGCCAAAGTGGGCGAACTCTTTATTGACAGGTGGCCATAATATTTTGACTCTTGAGTGTACTTGTACTGGGATTCCTCTATGCCACATCCAGCATTCTTCTCGTTGTTTGATGTTCCTACTCTTCACTCACGTTTCTGTGTGGCCACGATGAAGGAACCACTGTTGGACAATCTTTGGTACACAAGTGTGGCTGGGAGTTTTCCTCCTGGGGTAACGTTGGACGTAGAGGCGTTTTGTGGATCGTCAATTGCAATCAACGGCCTCGTATGCCAGTGTTTCAAACTGTGGGGAGTGCACCCTTTGGGGGGGCGTAACAATCCAATAGTGAGTTATGAGCATATTGAAAAAATCAAAAACAAATAGTATTTTACAAAATTATTAATTTACTGAAAGTATACAAACAAAATATGTACATTCTGACATAATAAAAAATAAAATACGCATTCATTCTGAAATAAGACATTTAAAAATATATAATTGCTGCGCAATGTATTTTATAAATAATTTATCGATTCTAAGTAAAGAACAAGTTATTAATTAACAGTGATCCAATGGGCTTCTCATATATTAAATTATGTGCAAAAATTAACACTTTTCTTGATAATTTGTACGGTTTGTAATTAATCCTCAAATACCGATTAAAAATTACTCGACCTTCCCAATGACATCGCTTAACTCGTAGGCGAGCGTATTTGGTGTCTTGGGAAAAGAGGGAGGGTGGCATGGAAAAGGAATAAAAGAAAATCCTCTAAAATAAGTCATTCTTGCACAGACAATGTTAAGGTGATTTTATTGAATTCTAAAGCCTTCGAAATAATTTTTATTGAGAGCAGTTCATAAAAAGATCATACTTCGGAAAGACGCATATATACGTACGGGACAATCAACACACTAGTTGAGCGAAAAGTTTATATACGCCGGTGACACATAAGAGGTTAAAGTCGTGTTGTAGGTTTAGCGCCGAAATACAGTATTATTGAATTCAATTCATTGTTATTGCATGGAGGGGGCGCGATGAAAATTATGATTGAATATGGGGTCACAAATATTGAAAGTTTGAGAAGCACTGCCGCATGCCAAATTCATGTCAGTGAGCTTAGGGTTCCTGTAACGTTGTTGTTGTTGTTTCTAATCCCTCAGAGATCTAGTGGCAGCTAGATCAGATCTATGATACCGTGAACTCTAGCGAAGTCAAGCACCAGTAGAGGACTTTCATAAACATCCGCCAGAACGAACCCCAAGCAATCCAGGATGTGAACGGGGATGCCGGCTTCAGATTGCATTTTTTGCACAATGAAAAGACTTTGCGTCCCGAGTCAAATGTCATGTTTTTTAAATGTCCACTTATGAGTCTTGAGATGGCCGTTTGATCAGTTCTCTCACCACCAAATTCTAACGCTTCACTCGGGGTCTTCCTGCTGAACCAAGGATGGGCGGGAGGGGTGAGCCAGTCTTGTCTGACTGCTTTTTTTCTTTATAGAGAAAATTTCTGTATATGTTAATCTGTAGTCCGGTTGAGAGGCTCAGAACAACATCTTTATGCCAAGATGTCTGCAGCATCGTTTCTTTGGATGTTAACACATGGGAGGGAATCCACTGAAAGTGGACTTCTCTTTCCTTGGCTAGATTTCTAAGATGGGTTATAATTTGTATGCCCACGAAGTCGCATATATTGCTCCAGTCCTGTCCTGTAACGTTTCATATTACTACTACTTTGTTGCAGTAGACACTAAGTTCATAGTGAGCGCAGCAGCAAAATTGCGCGTGCACATGCACAATCATCTGATGCTTAGCTTTGCTTAGCACTATTTGTGTTGCGTACACCAACCAAAACTTTTCTAGTATTTTTGCTGTACTAAGAATTATATAAACATGTTTTCTTCTCTTATTCTTGGCCAGTAATTTTTGTCACTACCGATCCAGCAATTTCGTTTGTGAACATGCATTCATACATGATTTCACATCGTCTAGGAGAATTTTATGTGTCATGAAAGTCTATAAAAAACTATTGTACTCATACATCCTGTGTAAAGTATCCTCTACGAATGCAGTTTATTTACTATACATTCAAATTTGAGTTTTTTTATACGGCTTTACTTATTATTGTTAAACATTTAGTCTCAATATTGATAAAGCACATGAACCATGGGAATTTAATGATTCATTTTTAAAACTAGTTACTTACAAATTGTGCTTATTGAAATAAAGCTTGCTTATATAAGCAAAGAAAAACACACATCTGCACTACCATAAGAATAATCACAAGAACTTTTACTTTCTTTGAAGCTGAACCAAAACTAAAGAGATTTTAAGAAAATATTAATATCAACTACATTTGACGAAATGTTTAAATTCTATGTTTCGGCCTTCATTTAAAATATACATTTTTGATTAAATCTATATAACTACTATTAAAAACAACCAAAAAATAGCATTTGATGAAACTTTTTTAACAATAGAGTTTTAATATAAATATAAATTTCCAATATGGCGATGGTTTATCTTTATTTATTTTTTAGAGATTCATTTTTTTAAATATGAATCCATAACGCGTTTAGTTTTGTAAAAATAAATTTAATTTCATAAACGTATATGAAAACATAATTAAAAATTAACCCATCATTAGTGGAGTAAGTATAATTCCCTATAGGAATATTCTTTCAGCAAAATATGATTATAGTTCTAATCAATAAAACAACACCAAAACAGTCAAAAATATATTCTAAATAAAAGAAATATGACTTACTACTTTGGCAAAGCTTACCTCAGACGTTTGATACAGTTGTTGTTACTGTATATATTCAACGTCTAGCTTCAGGTTTACATTCTAAATGAGTACTCTGGTTCACAGAAAACATATAAACCAGAAAAAGATTCGCAAATAAATATTAATGAATATTTACAAGATAGTCCTAAGATCTTAAAGGTTCGAGCTGGGGAGAATTGATATGTCTTTCACCTAGAAACTAATGTAAACTTGGCAGCTACATTTCAGTGGTGACTGAGAAGTCCGGATATATTTCATTTTGAGTCAACCTGCCATACTCGAGAATCTTCATCTGTTCTGCTTGTGATCCTCAGACAGTTTTTAACAATTTCAAATAAGAAATGAAGGAAGCAATGTAAATTTTTCGGTTTTCTTTCAGCTACGCAATTAATTAGTTTTTTGTTGAAAAGTGAAGCTCAATGAATGTCAATTATTTTATTATTAGGTTACTTATCATTAATATTATCCCTCACTTAAACATTAAAACCCACACATTCACTCGGGGTATTTAAAAACCGGAAGAAAAGTTTGCTAAAGATTAGGAGGATTTTTTTTTTCTGAAGCAGTTTTAATTCTGAATCACTTATTCAAAATGTAATGTAGAAATACATAATATATATATATATATATATATATATATATATATATATATATATGCGTGCGCGCACGCGTGTGTGTGTACAGTTAATTAAAATAACGATTACATATTTTCCACTGATACTGATCAGAAATGCGGATTTGATGTTGGATTTAATTTTTAAACAAAAATTCGGAATAAATTGACCAAAAAAAATTCCTGCAAATAGTTCTTGCCTTATTGATAACATATTAGATTTTTTTATTTGATTTTTTTCTTTTTTTATGGTGCAAGGACCAATTTAGATCATAATGCGCCAGATAACATATTAGCTTTTAATTAAAGTACAAACTATAATACATAAGTACTTGAAATACTTGGGCAAAATTGAAAATTTTTAACATGATCTTTTTAAATCAATGCATTTATTTATGTTAAGAGAATTATATATCAAGATGTAAATATAGTACTTATATATTTTCTTTTAATCTTCTATTTTATTACCGTAAGACCCGGTGTATAACACGCACTTTTAACACAAAATATTAGATTAATATTTACAGGTGCGCGTTATATATAAGCCGGGTATAAAAATAATAGCATCAAAAATAAAAAAAAGAGATGATCATTAAAAAAATTTGACTCTCACATAGATCGTAATACTGTTAATTTTTAAAAAAATGACATACCTAATGTGAACTTAAAAGGTAGCAGTTCTAGAATTAAACTAGCTGTTGAAAATCCTAGGATAATACCTCGGATAAATTGCTTCTAAACATAATAGAAATGCATAAGTATACATTTCAGGTTTCTTCGAAAAAGGGGGGGGGTGCACGCTATACGGTAAATATAACTAATTTTTTTTAAAAAAAAGTGCAGCCGAAATGTATACTCATGCGTTATACGAAAGATTTTATGGTAATTCGTGTTCTAGAGATGAATATTCTAGAGGAATTCTCCTGCTCTAAAGAAATTGTAAATAGTTTAGAGAGGAGACGCACATGCAGCATTAAGAACATATTTACTAGAAAATTCCCTTTGATTTAACTTACGTTGAAGCAACTAACATTCTGAATTTAATTTAACTTTGAAAATTAATGAAGTTTCGTTTTAACTTTTAGATTGGTTGCAGTAAACCCCTATAGTACAAAATTAATTTCCTGAATGTCACTATATGTGCACACGGATGAATAAAAGCAGTTAGAACAACTTGGAAAGAAGAGAACTTATCAGAAACCTTAAGGTAATATAGAGAAAATCATGTTTTATAGCATTTTATTTTATTTCTGTCATGTGTCTTTGTTCAGGTAGAATAACAGAAGAAAGTTTGAGATGTAAGATTACGCAGAAGGAAATTCCTCATAAGATAGCAGATTAATGGTTATCTATTATGAAGGTTCATAATTTAAAAGTGTGAAGGAAAATAAATACCCTATATTAAACACATCAGTGATAGTCAAAGATTGCTTCAGTCTAAGAGGAGAGAGAGAGATTTATCGCTAAATTAAACTTCCATTTGACTTATGGATCAAAAGTTCCTCAATTTTTGGATGTCAATTTACTCCCGCTATTTAAAAATGAGATTATAGAATTTTCTAAAGTCAGAAGGAAAATTAATGATTTGTTGAAAGATACGGTTTAGTATTATTTGCTTTGAATTTTAGCACCATGTGTAAAGGTATATTAGTGAATTATGCTAATTATTAATTTAGTGCTTATAAATCATATGTGTGCGATATTTTATGAGAGAATAATAAATTTATTCAAAATTAATAACTTATAGTTTATTCTAGTTGTAAATAGAATATAGTTTTTATTTAGTTTTCATAAATGCGTTACTGTTTTCAAAGTTCTGAATAAGTCCCTTTGCTCAAATATATAATTCAGAAAACTAAT
Organism: Trichonephila clavata; assembly: GCA_019973975.1. Lineage (NCBI taxonomy): Eukaryota > Metazoa > Arthropoda > Arachnida > Araneae > Nephilidae > Trichonephila > Trichonephila clavata. The sequence continues at coordinate 12,508 of BMAO01020561.1, forward strand.
GTTTCCCCTAAAACAATAAAATATTTTAACATACTATGATATTTTATTTGTTAAATGTTATAGAATAAATTCCAAAGTCTGTTGTTATATTGTTTGTTAAAAGAATGTATCAAACAAAATCAATTCAAATTATTGAAAATTAACAAAAAATATTTTGTGAACAATGCCAATTCTCAGTGAACTAGATTGACTCCTTAAGGACCCCGGCGAATATATATGTCTCCTTCAGCCGGTATGTTATGTGCCCAAACGTAGATATCCGTTGTCGGAAATATGATTCTTTTCTTTGCGCGGCTATCAGTGAAGCTATTCCGAAGGCTTTGCAATCTGATAAAATGATTTCGACCATGTTTGCAAAGGATTTATTTAATTCAGAGAAAAATGTGCATATTTTTATGTCTTTTCTTCCCCCCCCCCCAAATACACCTCATACGCAAACCTATGTGAAAAACTGTGGAACTGTGAAGAAAACGTGCAACTTTTAACTGACAGTAACGGGGTTAAAAATAATTTATACCACATGCTTTAAAAAAGTATTTACTTATTTTGAATTATTTGATAGTAAATGATTTTATCTTACCTCATAATAAACTGAGAAACTATTTATTTCTTTTAATCCAGAATAAAATTTTAATGATCAAATAAAAAACAATTTAATGTTATTGCCTCATCGGTAAATACTTGAAAATGAAACTGGTTTTTCTGATTATTCCCCTGAAAAATGCAATATAAATATTTTTCTTTTACGTTATGTCAATTAAATTCAAAATTGAAAACCTTTTCTCGTTTTTAAACAAATGTCAATGCTTGAAGAAATGAAAGATCTGAAAAGTACTTAAATTTAATATTGGTTAACAGATTATTTAAAAGTATTTTCGATTTAACAATATAATGATGATCATTCATTTCATATGATGTTTCAACCTTTTTTTTTTGGTTCTTGCTTTCTAAAATAACACGTTTGAGTTAAGTTATGCTAAAATTATTAGCAATTTACTGAATGCAATTAACATCAATTTAAGAATACTATGCACGTGCCAGATATATCTATTTAGTATTCAGTAATATCTCTGTTATAATCAGTAACCAAAGATGAAAAAAACAGCATTTTTTTTTTTTTGTTTAAAAAGACATAGATTGTTAGAAGTAATTGTATAGTTTTAGAAAAAGAAAAAAAAACTTTAAATGTTATATCGCGAAGACAGCAAATACGTTTCTATTTAATTTCAATTGATTTTATGGATATTTTTTTTTTACTTTAAGAATTATTCAACAATCAACTATAAACCTATTGAACAATACATTTACAAGATTAATACTAAGATAAATGCAATTTGGAACAGTACATTTCTCAGATAAATGCTGAAAAAATTGATTTATAGCTCTTGTCATTGTATAGAAATACAATATATCTAATCCGAGCTTTTTCATATATTGGGATTCCAAAGAAAGTGAAAAATAGGTGAAAAAGTATTTAAATTAGAAACTCATCAGAAATATTTATATTGGTATATTTAACAAAAACAACTGAAATCAATTACTGTAATTAACGTGATACATGTCCATATAAAAGTAACATTAGTACATCGTATAACGGTATAGTATATTGGCATAATAAACTTATTGACATATTTTTTGATTTGAAAATGAATAAAAAAATAAGTTTCCAGATCCTTTTCACTCACTAAAGGTCGTTATTAATACAGGTCGAATAGCTGCAGCACCTGGCTTTTCTTTCCGTGAATATTCGGTTCGAGTTAATGCTCCGAGATAATTGAAACAACAAAAAAAGCATAATGTGTCTCCTATAATACAAATTAATGGTTGATAATTGGAAAAAAAAATGCATCCATGAAAAATATAAAGCTCCAGATAATAAAACGTAGAGATAAACAATTCAAACAAAGCCGAAGCACAGAAAACAATTTATATCAACAATATGATACAGGAAATCTCGAATGTATATAGGAGTCCTTTGTAAAAGGTCTTAAACAGTCAATAGTCCATTCATATTTAACATTGTCCATTCCATAACAGATCATTGCAAACATTCTTAATACAGAGTTATTCTAAAGTCCTTCCAAGGTTTCAAAGCACTACAGTAAAAAAAAGTAGAATATAGAAGAAAAAAAAGAAAATTTTTGAAAGAATAAAGAAAAAAATAGTTCAACTTTTATTTATGTATATTATAGGTGTACACTATGTGTGAAACCTTGATTACAGGGACGGCATATATCAACGTAAAAGTTCTTGCCACACTGTACTCAATATGGTATTAATAACGTTATTGACAGCATGTGTTATTCAATGCAGTTCTGCTGCATCCTACCCTAAGGCAGGGGTGGGCAGACTTTGCGTGGTTACGGTGTTGGGGTCTACCCAGTGGCGTAGGGGAAGCCATTCTGCATTAAAATTCTATGTTTTTTCCCTGAACACTTGTTGTCGGTATTGTACTCCTCTTTAAATAATGACAAATCACTACTCGCCCGTAGAGTGTGGATGCATTCAATGCAGCAAGCAGAGAACAGACGAAAGCCAATGAATATGAATCTGACGTATATACTTAATTTATTCGCTGCCGAGTTCCGCGCCATCGCGGGACAGAACATCAACATGAGAGCCCAAACCTGTAGAAGCACGGTGTGTAAGGTGATGTCTCAATATCCAACCCCACGGGAAGAGATGATCACCAATATTTATTCTCCCCTTTGTCGGAGTGTGGAGAAAATTTAATTTCTATGGCTGGCATAGCAATGATAACTTTTTTGTCCTACAGTGGCAGTGAACGTGTTCTACATGAATGAAGGTGCATGTGTCGTCTACACATTTATGAAATCATTGCTGAAGTAAACAGTCTTATCGATCGGGAAAAGCCAAATGCCAGTCTTGCTGGTGTCAGAGTTCCATAAATATGCTTCTTTTAGTATGTGGGTCTTAGGTCTTGGCGATCATCTGGTCGATCGTGATCGACTTAATGCCCATCCCTGCCCTAAGGGGATACGAAAACTTGATATTATTTGAATAACCAAGTTTTTGGATTGTACTGAAAGATAGTACGTACTACCAATAAATTTAACAATACCATATGGAATAGAGTGTGACAAAAACTAGACTATCACCTTGATGTTTGCCATGAAACCAAGGTTCCACGTATATAAATTCTTTCTGTGAGATATGTAAGTAAAATTGAATATTTTACGTATTCTTTCAAATGTTTTTTTGATGTATTCTTCTTAGTTTTTTAATGTAGTGCTTCGAAACCTTAGAGGAAATAATGAGTAACCCTGTATTGCAGCAAAAACAGTTACGAACATTTTTTTTTTATTATTACTTGAGCAAAATAAATATGTAACTAGGCATTTTTTAAAGTGACACTTTTTCTTTTGAATCAGCAGTTTTTGGGGTATTTTAGACACTTCTTCCGTTAATATGAATGCTTCGTAACAAATATAAATGAAATTGTTAAAAAAGTAAAAAGAAATAGAAAAACGTATTAGAAAAAGGAAAATGGCAATTGTTATATTAGGTAATTTATGTTGAAAATGAATAAAAACATTAAAAACGAGCTGCTACATTAATGTGTCTATATAATTAAATTATCTTTCAGGCGCGATTTTTTTTATTATATTTACGCATATTTTGTTTAATTTATATACGTTATTCATCGTTTGCGATAGCTAGAATGATGAATAAATGAAAGTGATTACAAATTTGCATTTATTATAAGCATATTTTACTCTCAAAGACAAGAAAATGTATATATTATCAACAAAAGGAGAAAAATTTCTAAGTTTAAATGTGTAATTATATGCATAAACAATGAAATATTCATAATCTGAAATTCAAATTTGGAATGAGAAATGTATTTAGCAAAACTACGTCGTATATAAATTATAATATGGCAGGGCTAAAATGAAAATTGAATTTAAATCTTTCAGTATGTAAAAAAGAGTTTTTATATAATGATGATGTAATAAATTTATCTTTACACAAAATATAGTTAGTAAAGATGGGTTGTAAAAAGTTTAATGTAACTAAAGAAGACTTTCTGGAGACTTACAAAAATTCTTTTGTAACCAAGAAGAATTTTTGTGGAAAAAAGAACAGATGAAGAAAACGTACGAATGACAGAAATTTTTCAAGTTGAAAATTTACATCCGCAACACAGAAAAAATTCGAGCAAACGGAGAGTTGAAAACTTAATACCTGAACAGTTAGAAAAGAAAAAGAAGCAGGATACAACGTACCATGAAAAGAGAACTAAAATTTAAAACAAAAAATAGTACTATATAATACATGTAAGTCGTAGCCTTACAATTTGAGAAATGAATATAAATAGTTGTATAATTTGTACAATGTAGTTATTATATATATTCTTTGCATTTTATTTTATTTTAGGCATGCCTTGAAGTAAAACATATATTCTGTAATACTACACTTTCTTGTCAAATATTTTGTAACAAAAATTTACACAAGTATTTTTTAAATAAATAAAGCAAATTTATTGTATTAAGTCATCCTGCTGGACGGGCATTAGCCTGCCGCATGATAGCTTGAATGAAGGGAATGACTTTGAGCTGTAGCACTGCACAGATGTACCTGTTGCTATTGAAATTAACCTCAATTCGTTGCAAATTGGATCGTCCACGATACGAAATGGCACCCATACCGCAACTCCGGGTGTTAGCAACTATGTCGTTCAAAAACGCGCTCTAAAAGGCAGCGTTCACTGGCATAGAGTCTAACAAAGAATGCGGCCATCATGGTCCCAAAATTGAAGCGTGATTCATCTGAAAAGACAACTTGGTGCCAATCAGCTTCCCAGGCTACCTGGAGGAAGCTGTACGGGCATTCACCACCATGCAGAGCAGGTGTCGATCGTCGCCCACTGACTTCACTTTTCGTCGTCCACTGCTAGTTTTTCCAGTTGTTCGGTGCCCGATGGCCCACTTTTTCCAAACTCGCTTCACTGTAGAACTGTTCAGCACACTAGCTCCTATTGCGCGATAGGAAAATCGTCCTTCTCGTACGCCGACAATCCATCCCTGTTCAAACTCCGTAAGTTTTTGGAACACTTCTCCTTATTTCAATGTATAGGCATACTTAGGTCTTACTAAACTTTCGAATCTAACAAATAATGATTAACTATTTCCAACGTACCGCTACAGCTCTCTATTTATACGCTTTCAGCATCAGTTTAGTGGGTGCTGCGCACGCCACGCATGTGCTGTGGCTATGAAACTTTACTATTTTACGTAACATCCTATAATTGATATTTGCTGCAACGATCATCTAATTCTGATTATTGCTTTATGTTGCTGCATTTTTTACATACAGCAGAAATGAAAAATTAGGAAATGAATTGTAACAAACAATTTTATAATGTTCAAATGTACTCCACATGATATGCATTCAAAGACTGTAAATAACTTGCATTTAATGTTCTTAAAGTTTTAATTTAAAAATTGATTTTTAATAAGAAGTTATCTATATAAAATTGGGTTGATTCTTACAGTAAGAAATGAATCTTTGGATGCTTAACATTATTAACATTATTATAATTTAAAAGATACTTTTATTGTTCGATATGTGTTTTAAATACACTGGAGTGGAACAAATGTAGAATTTTTGTGCTGAGCAGAGACAAATTTTAATTTACTGTTCTATAAGGAACAAAGAGTAATCGTTTATTCTCATGTTTTTCTTTATTTCCTACATTAAAGTTAATTCTATTAAAATAACTTAGTATTTTTCCAAAAGAATGTGATATCAGCATTCATAAAATAATTTAAAAGTTTTAATGTAGTTATGCTACGTGTATTTTAATTAAAAGCAATTGAAATTTAGCTGCCTATAAAATGTAGTATATTTATTCAAAATTTGTTTGCATATATATTTTAGTTAATTCAGCACTAATGAATAATAGACATTGTAAATTAAATAAAACTATGTAATTTAGTTGCTTTTGACATTTTTGTAAGGATTGAGGTTTCAAAAAAACAGTGAAATTTTTAATAAATAATCTAAATTTTAAAAACTTCTTTGCACTTGAAAATAAGAAATATTTCTGTAAGAAATATTAAGTAAGTTTTACGTTGCGTGTGATATTTTCTGATATAATATCATTTGATGTATAAAAGTTTATTAGATTATAAAATGTAACATACTATTTAAACCCTACCTAAATTTAGCATTATACCTCTTTTATTTGAAAAGTTTTAAAAAAATTAGCCACTTAACTGCTTTCTTTTTCTGTCATATAATGTTAAAAAAATAAGCATAATTTTTATGGATATTTTTTTGATAAATTCAATTATATAAACTCATATTATCAGTCAGAAATATTATAAATATTGAATTTAAAGAATTATGCTAATTTGTATTTTCATTAAAAAACATATTTTTCCTAAAAATTGACTTTTTTCCGACGAAACAAGCGAACTCAAAGGAACACCTTACAAAAATGTATATTAGATTTAAATACATAATATTGTACTTATAGTTAATTTTGGAAGAATATTTCTTTGTATTATTTCCCTTGCCTCTTTTTTTGTTATTGGGTATTTTGTGAGATGCTGATCAATTCTATCTCACCACAAGAGAAGTCTGGTAACAAACTTTCATTACTTTCAGACTCGTTTACAGAGATTTTAGACTCCCTACCTGAGTCAAAAGCAAAATTATTTTCTGTTATGAGCTTCTCATAATCTAACTCATTTTTATTCTATTTTAAGCTCCACATTTAAAAGAAATAATGTTCGTAGTTTACGGTAAGCCAGTGCTTCTCAAACTTTCAGTATTTTTTTTTATCGAGAACATTGAGAAACCTCGTGCACCACACAATGTATCACACGAGGGTTTACGACACAAAGAAAAGATTACAACACAAACATCCATGCCTTGTCCGGGACTCAAACCCAGTCCCTACGGCACCGCAGTCAGAGTCACTAACCACTGTACCGGATGGGCGACACATATTTGCGACGCAATTTTCAAACATAATTTTTGTCACTACCCCTATATAATAATAATGCATTGAATCGAATAATAATGCACTTTGATTCTAAAACAACAATGCGATTTTAATTATAAACCATACAAATGAACAAAATAAGTATTAAATTTTTTATATATGTTACTTATAAATAATATAATATACTACTTTTATAGTAAGAGGATAATTATTATGCTATTTTTTCTTTCTCTAATTTTTAAGTGGAACAGATCGCAAAATGATATTTAAAAAAGATTTATTTCCTCCATCATCCATTTCTTAAAGTAAAAATATCATTAGAAAAAATTGTCTACTCTATGTTGCTCTACAAAGAACATGAAGATTAATTGTGTTATTTTCAATATTTAAAGCGAGGAGACTTCAAAATATTGTAGCACGGGAGAAGGAGCGCACTCGATACTAGCGTTAATGATCACGCCGTGTGACTATCACCCCAATCCTTTTTTATAATCATTTTTATTGTAAACGATAAAAATCGTAAATCCAGTGCATAATTTAAGAGAAAGCATACTTACCTACTTTCAAGGACTTTTCAGTTTTTCTTTGATTATTTGAGAGAAAAATATATTCAAACTGAACTGAAATGCTTCCGATAGGCGTGATTTTAATAAATAGCACAAACGGTGCTGGTTAAAGCTCATTTCGGGCCCTGGGTGCAGACGATCTACGGCCTTCTTGGCACTGTCGGATCCAAGGAGTAGCTCTGATCCAGTTCAATCCAGCTTATCTGGGTGCCCGCCCCAAGCGCTCGATGGATAAACCGACTCTGGGCCCCGCGTGACTGCCCCGGCTTAGAAGTGTATTCAATATAAAAATATAGGCGGCAGTTCTAAAGAGAATTATGTAAAAAGTTTTTCATTATGCTTTATACGCTTGAGAATACTCATAAAAATAATCTTGGCCACAAATCCTTCAAAGTGCTCTCTGTATTTTACCAAATATCATAAAACTCTTTTGCATGAAAAAAGCGCAAAAGAAATACATATTAGTTACAACTTTCCTAAATGAAAATAAACACGTAAGACAGGGGACGGTCCTAACCATACCAATAAGTTCGAAGATAGAATCAGAAGATCTGCAAATGTATTCTATTGTCTTGGTGAAAAGTGAATTAAGTCTTTCTCTTCCAACAGTTTATGAACAAAATTTCAATAAGAATAACACGGTGTTTACACCACAGTTTCAGAAGCACTGCCGTGCACCAATCCAGCAAAAAGAAAATTCCCGCCTTATCTAGTCCATAAAAATGCAGCAAAACTAACCTTAAAACTGTTTTAGACATTTTTTTTTTTTTGTAATTCTAACTTTACTCGACTATTAGAGACATCTGTCAGAAACATTGCACACTATATGAGCAAAAAAAAAAAAGTATCAAATCAGAGGATTTGAGTAGAAATAATTGTTGCCCGGGCACCTCTCGGGCAAATTAGGGAAGTGCCGTTTCAAGTGCCTGAGAGGTGTTCGAGCAAAATAGAAAAATGGTTAATTTTTTTAAAAAAATTAAAAACTGAGATTTTTTATATTTTTTTAAAAATATATTTATTATTCAGTTTATATAAAAGTGTTGCAGGTGTAATAATGATACATATATATATTTGGCTTTATAAATCAACTTATTGCTAGTATTTATAGAGCTTCTATTCTAGAAAATACCAAGCGAAATGCAAAACTTACTTAATAATTTTTAAAGAATTGCTTATTTTATTTTAATATGCTTATTATTTTTAAATTATGATTAAATTTTAAACATTTCACACATTTTTGAAACCTCTTTCCTTTATTAAAATTGTGTAAAACTGTCAAATTAATTAGTTTCAACCCTAAAAATTTATATCTAGTTGAAAATTGTTTATGTTTTGCGCTCACGAGAAAAGATGAACTATCCTGAGAATCCTGAATAATCCAACAATTTCCATTCATTCTTTATAACATTACGAATATTCGTAGATTTAAAATAACAATAAGAAATGTCACCACTTTTTCAAAGAAATATGATTAGAATGTTACTTATCAAATATTGTTTAAGTAATTTTTGAGTAATGAATTTTCATTTACTTCAATAATCTCTAAGGACATTTTCATATTTTGAAAACGATTATCCTATTAAATATGCCATGAAGGAACTTGCTCTCTCCAAGCGCTAAAGACACATTTCACTTCTTCCAATCGTAAGCATACTCGCGGAAAGATTATCCAGTCCCAATTAAATAAACACCTTAACGAAAACAATACCATTATATCTCAACAACTTAGCTTCAGAAACTAACTTTCATTAACACATCAACTGCTCAGAATTTTTTTTTGTAATAAACGAAGATTTAAAAAAACAAGCACAACTAAGGCTGTTTTCATGGACCACCGGAAGGTCTTTGACAAAGTATATCACATGGAAATGTCTAACAAACTAATTACAATCGCAGAATTCATCTTCATCTATTTAAACTTATCAGCTTATATCTCTACACAATGGAATTGTTTGTCAGAGGAAACATTAACTCAAACACCAGAAACAGTCACTAAGGTGTCTCTCAAGGATACCTTCTTTTTGACAATGGCATTCCATAATAAAAGCATACCGTTACCTGCATTTATTAACCCCTCAGCTGCCGATGAAAAGTTACGCGGTTTTCAATCCAAGCTAACATTTTTTCCCATAGGTGGGTGCATGCGTTCTATCCGACGGAAAAGAAAAGGTGCAAAGAAGCAAATTTTTCTATGAATAAAGTAAATACTTTGCAAAGACTGTGGAGATGATTTTATTGCAACCCGAAGTCTTTGGAATAGTTTTATTGATATTAGGGCAAATAAAAGTATCGTACTTCGGTAAACATATATATATATATATATACGCCCAGGACATTTAACGCAGCGTTTGAGTGAGACATAAAAAGAGTGATTAGCTACCAGACTGAATAACTGGTAGGGTGTGTAAGGGGTGCCTAAACGACTCGGAATCGCATAGGAAAGGAGGGTCGCAAATGCCGTAGTGGCGAGCGATGGTTGCAAAGAAGAAGATAAAGAGAACATAAACACCCATACATTAATGAAACAGAAAACAATTTATTAAAAAGTTTGCTTTACAACAGATGTTCCAAATAGCATTAACATCCTCTTCTAGGTTCACATAAATAGGTTGACGACTGTACATTCATTTGAAGGAAACGCTGGAATATCTGCAGCAGTCGAGGGGATGAGTCACTTGATAGGAATTTTCTAAAACGTAAGGGGAATGACATGCAGCGTCTCCGTCAGACCTGACAGACGACTTATGTTCAGAGTTTTGAGCTCCACTTGTAGCAGTAGCAACTTTCAATAAAATGGTTATGTCCTTTGAATCAGTTGCATTTTTTTCTGCTTCTTTGTACTCATAGCTCGTTTGCGATTGTACATTCCTGTGTGATCTGAGTAGTCTATGTATCTCCTACACACCCTACCAGTCGGTTGATCGGGTACCAAATCACCCTGTATATACGCCGGTGGATGTTAATGCACTAAGACGAAATGACAATATCATTCACTTTCATACATTGCATTCTTCATACACGCACCTCTTACAAAAAAGACAGTTTCGCGACCTTAACAGTTTACGTAATGTTTCAAAATTGCAAGTCATCTCCTTCTCATATTATACAAATAAAAGCTACTAAACATCTACATCAGTAACTTCCGTATTCCGCTGTTTTATAGCGTAAATTCCCAGTTTCTCACTCATAATATAAATCTGACTTTTGCACTCCACATCGTAAAAGATCAGAAACAATTCCTAAGAATTTGTGTGCGTTTCCATTAATTTCTCAGAACTCTGCCTTAATACTAAAAAATAAGATATTATCAGAGGGAAGACAGAGGGATTCTTATCAGAAAAAAGACCGAGGGATACTTATCAGAGAGAGAGAGAGGTAAGAGATATTTATTATAAGTCTTAAATAAATATCAGTCTTATCGAAAAAGCACAAATCCTTATTACAAGGAAAATGATAAGCACAAAATGGTTTCTGAGGAAGGAATAAACTTTGTTCCTGTCTGCATTTTAAAACTGTTAAAGAAGAAATCAAACTGATACCCTTAAAATTCTTTACTAATAATGAAGCAGTTGATAACAGAATTTAAAGAAAATATAAATATAAATTGCAACCCCTCATTCAATGGACCCAAAAATATCTTGCTTTAAAATTTTATCTGCATTAATCTAACCATTTCAGTTTAATTTTACATTTATTTACGATCCAAGTTTTATCTGACAAACTTTCATGCTGTCACTTAACAGTTTCTTTCGCATTCAGACTATTTTAATAAGATAAATTATATGCTAAAGCCTTTTAAATGAGTAATTAATAATGCTTCATAGTTACTTCGTTAAACTGGAGGCAATAGGGAAATGAATGAAAAAATTATAATTTTTTTCATTTGGCAGAAAACAAAATCTATATTTACAAGAAGACTAAATTTAAATAACATAGTTATAAATACAAAAAACTTGATTTCTAATAAAAAGGAAAACACTCCAAAAAAGTATTGAGTTTACATTAAAATTTATTTTCATCATAAATAATACTTTATCTTGTCACTGAGTTGTTGCTCTGTAACTATTGGCCTTTGAATCTCCCAAAATGAATTCGTTATCTTTCTGCCACGATGAATCTCAATGGACAACATTTCAGTTGATGTGGAAAGTTCATTGACTCTTGTTCTCTTTTCACGATCTCTTATTATTTAGCAAAATGTTAGAGGTTTTCTTTTCCGGTTAGAAGTACCATGCCAGTAAGCATTCGAAAAACATAGTCGTTGTTAAATTATTTGTTCATGTTATGTTTCACCTTACTGAATAACTTCGTGAGGTTCATAGTTTTGACTCAACTGTTTAGTGGTTGTGCTGCATATCTTCGTTTTGTGAATATATTAGTTAATTTGTTTTCCTTTCTTTATGCTAGCCTTAGCCTTTTATTTTTAAGTAATAGCTCATTACTGTTTATGCACGGAGGGGGCTTAAAAAGTAAGGTACAAGATATCTGACGTGTGTGCATATTACTCGTAAGAATAAAAATTCCTCTGGAGAAATGAAATCAATCACATCATTCAAACTGTGTCGAGAGATGGAGCTGGTTCTTTTGTAAAATAGCAAAATCTGAGTTAGAAGATGGCTACGTTGTAGGAAAAATTATCAGGGATTGAAATAAAAAGTGTAACATAGGTTTTCCGCTACACTTCTTATTTCAATCATGTTAAAGAAACGTTTTCCATTACAGAAAATACATCCAGGTGAAATTCCTCAGTAGTTGTTGAAGTGTATATTATATGGTTACGTCATCAAGACAGAAGTGGTTTTGGTGCAAGGAATTTGGAAAAGGCAGAACAGATGTGCGATGTGAAGAAAGGGAGTTCTGGGGGTAAGGAAGGTATTGTACAAGCTTCCTTACAGTCCGGACCTCGTACACTTAATTTCCATCTCCTTGAAAATTTAAAGGAATATTTAAGTGGTCAGGATTTCATAACTCAGTAATTCGTTTTGACATGGTGTGCACATACTTGACAATGATTTCTACGATACTGGTATCGTTGGTTTATTGTGCCGACGAACCAATGAACTCGATAAATATGGTGACTAAATAGAGAATTAATATGTACCTGTGCTCCATATATTGTACATATTTTTATTTTCCGAATAAACGTATCAAATTATTACGCACCAGATAATCGGAATTTTTTTTTAAAAAATTGACAAATATTTGTTTGATAATCATTCTTAATTTTTGACTCAAAAGAGTTCTTTTTCGATTTTATGCAGAGACTAAAACACTGTATCATTTATTTCATTCTGCATCAGGTATATATTCAAAGTTTCTAAACAATGTAAATCATTAAAAATGTAACAGTTCCAGGAAGATATCTCTTATACTATTCAAAATTTACGTAACGGTTACACTCATCTCATCCACCCATGTAAAGTATAATAATGGGATGCATCCTTTCTCATGGAAATTGTCTCTTTTCAATGATTTTCTCTGTTCTAGACAAAAGGAGATGCTACTTGAAAAGAAATCAAATTTTTACTAATCCAAACTACACTGATGAAATAAATTAAGAGAATTTGCATATTTTATCGAATTGCATGAAAAGAACTGAGTTGAATGAAACACCACTGTTTCTGTATAAGAATGGAAATCTTGTACGCCAAATACGTAAGCGTACACGTGTGCGCAGGTGGCTCCAGCAGAAAACAGGCTTTCTAAGCGCGTGTAAGTTAAGACGTATTTCGCTCGCCAGCGCAACTTGTCGAATTTCTGATGTTATTTTAAAGCAATCGGTTCAATTCAAGTTGTAATATAAAAATGATTAACCACTACGTTAGATGATGGAATGAGGTGGCGAATTTGGAAAGACTAGAAGCAAGCTAATGTCAAGTCCAGATTTGTAGACGGTTAAATTCAACGCACAGAGTTGTGTGTAGCTTATGGAAAAAAACCAGGACACTGGATCCATTGAGAGAAGGACTGGACAAGGTCGTTCAAGAGCCACGAAGGCCAGAGAAGATCATCATTTGTCGATTATAGCGATACGTAACAGAGGGACTACAGCTTCTCAGCTCTCTCGTGACTTGTATGCAGCCACAGGAACCCGGGTATCACGGGTGACTGTTTAAAAAAGACTTCAGGAGAGAGGATTGTTTGCCAGAAGACCTGCTGTTTGCATCCCACTCACGTCTACGAACTAGGGTTTGCAATCCCGTGTCATATTTTCAATCACGGGATTTCGGGATTACATTATCGAAATCCCGGGATTAGGATTGGAATATTTACTAAAAATACTTACACATTAGCATAGCTGAAAAAATGCATAATAAAACTGAAACTATAATTAAAAATTGATTTAATATTATTTTAATGAAACCAATAAAAAATTAATTCATCATTAGAAACAAATAAAAATAGTACCAAATGAAACTTAAAAAAAAAAGCATTTCTTCATTTCTTGTGTTTTTGTAAATAAGCTTATAAAACACACCTCGTCCAGCGTTTCATCGTTGAAACAGCTTCTTATTTTTGTTACAAATTGTCCTGCCTAAACAAAAATGCAGTCTCGGATTTTTTTACTAGTAGGTATTAGCGTCATTAAATGGGAACATGTTCTGTTCAGGTAGTCACCACGCCTTCCTTTATTTTCAAAAAAGAGACACTTCTTTTTGAATTTTGGATGACAGTGTCTCAAATCTAATAGACTGCATTGGTGCATATACCTCTTTGATAACTTTATTTAGTTTTTCTGCTATACTTAATGGTTTTTGTATACATAAATTGATCCTGTTTTTGAATCAGAATGTGAATCAATTTCAAGTGTTACCTCATTTGAAATTGAAGATCCAGTTGTATGAGCTGTTATTAATGCAATGGGATTTGAAAGGTCTCTAATCTTCCAAGCAGGTCCGCTTTTAATTAACGGCATTTAATTGAAGAAGGAACAGTGTTAAAATCTATTCTTGAGATGTTGCTGTTTTATTGTGTAAGCATTGCAGTGAGCCACTTAGATTTGTATGACGTTCTCCAATACGAGAAATGAGAGCTGTGTATATATTTTCTTATCTGTAATACTTATAATTGCAAAAAAATTCTACGTACATATTTCATAAAGAAAATATAGAATTTTAAAAATTAAATTCTTAGAAAATTTTTATGAGAAAAAATTTTGTAATATAATTCAGACAAAAATTAAATCTTGGGATTAGTTATTTTTTCCTCAGGATTTTGGGATTTGGAAAAACAACGTGATCCCGAGGCTGAAAACTCTACTAGATATATTCCGAAAATTCTAATTGCCTCTGTCCAAGTTAGCTGGCACCGGACATCCTGAGGTCGAGAAAGGTCCGGTTTCTGACTCCACTCGCAATGGAGAGAAAGTTACAGAAAAAAATAAGAGAAAACATATAAAATTTCACGAATTAACATATACACCCACCTCGAACTCTTCAAGGTTCAACTCGTAAAAAACTGACATTAAAAGTATACAGTACAAAAAAAGTAAATAAGTAATATTAAATCTAATACAAGATTCACAATACTTTTAAAAAAATTTTCAAATTGTAATTCAGACAAAAATTTAATCCCAGGATTAGATTTTTTTAATCCGGGATCTGAAAGAACGACCGGAATCCCGGGGCTGCAAACCCTACTACGAACAGGAGAGTCCATTTAGCATGGTGCACGAAGCATAGAGATTGGAGTATGGATCAATGAGCGACCATTCTGTCCACCAATGAGTCCCGTTTCAACCTAAATGCAAATTCCCGCCGTATGCTCATATGTACAGAAACAGGGACCCACTACCTAACATCCAATGTTCTTGAAATTGACAATTATGGCTAGGGAGGTTTACTGGTCTGAGCAGGCATCATATTGGATGGCCATGCACCTCTCCATGTCTTTGAAAGATCTCTGTGACAGGTGTGAGGTATAAGAAAGAGGTCTTGGAGCCCTATGCTCCTCTTTTCTGGGATGCATGTGGCATCGAGTTCATTTTAATGGACGATAACGCGAGGCCACGTAGTAGCTCTTCTGGTTGACGAATTTCTACAGACTGAGGATATTCGTCGTATGGATTGGCGAGCCAGTTTCCGTACCTAAATCCTTTAGAGCATGTCTGGGACATTCTGGGGAGGGAAATTGCCACTCGCATCACCCAGAAAATGAAAACAGCGTTGCTGAACGAGTGGGATCGATTGTCATAATAACTGATAAATTAGCTTATTTCAAGGAAGATATCAAGCTGCGAGGTCTGTATAGATGTAATAGCGGGCATTCCCCCTATTAACCCCTTTGTTCGTTCAAACGAAGTAATTTGTTAATTTAGGGTTTATTTTTTAAAATAGATATATTTTTTTCTTTATATCATTCGGGGGAAACGAAAAATTCATTAATTAGGGGTCCGACTGAATATATATAATATTTGAAAAATAATTATATGCTTCAATCAATCCTTTACGTACTATTTTAAATTAGAAAATAAGTCAAGAAAAAAGCATAAATAAATAAAAAAATCAATACATTATAATTTTTAAGAGAATAAAATCATCATCCCAATAAGGTTTTTGGTTTTATAACGTAAAATTTTAAAAATATGTACAAATTCAAATAAAATGATTTTATTATTTAATTCTGTAAATATTAATCAGCTGAAAGTTGTTACTTTGCTGTCATTCATATTTGCTTATTTAGGATTTTAAAAGAAATGTGATTTTTTAATGACTTTAATAGTAGTTGCCAGAAAATATATGCTTTTTACATAAGTATCTTTCATCAAATTAAAATGTTTTAAATGGTCGTGGCATCTACTACGGTTGGATGAAAGCATACTGACAAATATTTTTTATTTAGAGTGCATAGAAGAAAACGGTCATAAATTTTTCTTCTACAATCCTTGATATCAGGAGGGAAACTTTCTGAATACTTTACAACTATCTGTAACTAGGAACGCAAGAATATGCTGCGTTTATTTTGTAAATAAATAACTTATTTTTCTCTGAGCAATGAAGTGTAACAGTTTTTACAGTGCAGCGTATGTTATTTCTTTAAAAATTGCTGTAAATCAAGGGTGGGTGAACTTTTACAGGGTATGGGCTACTTGTAATGTTTTTAAGATATTGCAGTCCACCCACTTTGATAGATTGAGCCATTATTTATTAAAATTGTTAGTTTTCTTTTTTTCACACTTGTTTTTGACATTGTACCTCTCTTTTAAAACATGATAGATTATATATTTACTATAAAAACACAAGTAATTCAAAATACTCAAGTTGAAATCTTGAGCATCTACGAGCGATTTCTAGACCGTGGAGTCTGGTTATATTGAATGCTGTAAGCAGAGAACGTACGTAAACCGAAGAATCTGAAACCCGACGTTTGTACTTACATTTGTTTCCTGCCGATTCCGTGCCATCGCGGAACATCAATTTGATCAACTTAACCCAGCTATCATTTCGAGAACCCAATCCTGTGGAAGCAAAGGGTGTGGAATGTCTCAATAGCCACTCCATGCTATCGCGGGAAGAGCTGATTATCTCATGTTCAGTCTGCCTGTTGAGAAAAAATTGTATTTCTATTGCTGGCATAACAGTGATCGCAGTGAACGTGTTAAGCATCATCATTCTCTTCCAATGAAGGTACATGTGACGTTTACACATTTATCGAGTCATTTTATTAAGTAAACTCAGTCACATCAGTTGTGAAAAGCTGATTCTTTAATCTAGATGTCACCTGTGCTCCACATATAAGTTTCTTTGAATGTGCTCATCTTAGCTTTTAGTTAAGGCGGTCACCCTAAATGTCTTGGCGGTTCACTGGTCAATCGTGTGATCGACCTGGTGTCCTTCACAGTTTTAAATGCATCTAATATTGAGCGTGTTCTAAATATTTTGTTAAGACTTCGTGATTTCATTATCATATTGAAATAAGTACTATTTTTATCTAAGGCTTGTAAATAACAAACATATAAAAAGGAATTAATAAAATAATGCAGAGATAAATCAAGAACAGAGGTTACCAATCGGTTGTCAATGAACACTTTCTGTGGGTCTGCAGAAAAATTTGGACATATTTATACTTTTATGAAGATTCAGTTTAAGCAATGACCAATAAGAAAATGTATTATGGAATATAGATAATATTTTTTTTAAACTTTATCTTCTACCATAAGCGAAATTTCATCTGCGTTTAGCAAATTTTAATCTATTTTAGCAGGAGTATCTAATGATATTTTAAAGTGAGATTTCACAACAATGGTAAATTGGCGGCATAACACTTATCTTTTCTGATATTAGTTTATATTGTAAGTTTGTTTTTACTTTTCGGAAGTTCATCTTCAGTGATATCGAATTGTAAATAGCAATGTGCCTACATAAATAATAATAATTTTATAGTGGCCTGATACATAGTGGTAAACAACATTACCATTATTCTAAATATAAAATTTTACATTAGTGATTCACTATGCGCTAAATGTTAGCGACGACTTATCTAGACAAAATCAAGTACCAATTCCTGATAACGTAATAACACAAAAATGGTATGCTATATGCACATTAAGTCATTAATAATAGTTTATCGTTTATAATATATGATTCATTTACGATACATTTGCCATTCATAGTCCATATAAATTTATTTTCTTCCAGTAAAACGAATAATAATATTTGTAGCCGAGACTAAGATAAACCCACGCGATTTTGAACGAAAATATACTGGTGATTTTTCTCCCACGCTTCAGTTAGTGTATGCATGCCTAGATATACATGATATTTACTATAAACATTATTTTTCTGAACATAACACAACACACACAACCAGACTAACATTTATTTTTGGAGCGTCATACTTCTTTTATAGCATTATATTTACTAATACTGTGTGTGACATACAAATTATGTCTTAGCCGAATTTAATACCTTAGTAAACAACCTAGTTTTCTGCAGACATGTAATAATCCGGTAATACTTTTTATTGTAAAAATAAGAAAATGTATTTATTCAATACAATTTGTAATTATAAATGTAATTTATTTTTATTTATTTAACATTTTGTGATTTTAAAAATTATCCGCAATTGTATAAGAGAATGCAAACAAATAAAAAGATCAGTGTCATACCTGACGGATATTAAGTATAATCTTAGAAGATTTATTCAGGATTTTCAATCAAAAGCAATGTGATTTGCTGTAGTAAAATATGCTATGAAAAATAGGAATATTTTAACCCAAAAATTAAAACGTGATAAAATTCTAAGTAACGAAATCATTAAATTAAAAAAAAAACTGCTAAAATATTTATAAAATGTGCATAAATGGGGTAGAAAAAAGGTTAAAGTATATTTCATTGGCTTATGAGTTCCAAAAAGCAATTCATCCATTTGTAGTAAAGACATTTTTTCAGGTTCAATTTTCTAGATGTTTCCGTCTATTTCTATCATATTTTTGAAAAAACATGTTTTGTAATAATATACTAATTATCTTGAACACACACGTTTTTAAAAAATGAATAATTAAATTTCTCATTAATGAGATTTTTCGTATAGATATAAAATAACCCCTAATATTCCATTATAGAATTGAGAAATTACTTATTATTAAGGAAAACATAATTTACTCATTGTCTCGTTATCATGTTATTCTGAAGCGGAAAATTAAAGGCAAAAAAGAAATCACAAACGCATTCATTTGTTTCTCCATGTATATGCAAGTTACATTTTTTTTACTAGGCACATAAAAACCCATTTAGATAGTTTTATTTCTGTTTTTACATTGATACATTAATGAATTTATTTTTTATTTTTAAAAATTATTTTAATATAGTTTTAAAGCAAAAAAAATCGCAATTTTTGAACATCTGATCAAACAAAATATCTCCTTACTATTATAATGAATTAAAATAGGATTCTATATAAAAAGGTCAAAAGGTTATTTGAATACACATACTGGATCATTTATTATTTGTGTAGCTTCCTTATATTGAACAGTATAATGCTAGAGAATATAGTACAAATTATAGGATATTTCAATGATTTAATTTTATTAGTGAAAGAATATATTGTTTAATCGATTTAAAGCAAAGGCTAATATACGAAACAAATCAACGCATTTTGCATTGTTTTATGTCCTTGAGTTCGTTTTAGTTTTATTTTTAAAATAACATAAACTTGTACTTCTTTGAAATATGATTTTTTTTATTTATTTTCTTCACTTTTGAAAAAAATAATATTTTCCCCCCAGAATTAAAGTTAAAATAAATATTTTTTTTCACAAAAGAAAGAACAAAAATTATATGAGTTAGTTTGCTTTAAAATTAATGAGAATACATTCTAGTATAAGAATAGAACAATGTTAGTTGTTTACTATTGTATCAAATCGAAGGTATTTTGTAAAAATAATATTTGACTTTGTTGCTTTTTAGATTGTTTATAGAATGTATTTATTGCATAATTTATATCTTGTCAGTATCCTATTATTGTTTAAGGTTTCATTTTATCTTATTCAATCAATTTACTCATATATAGATTTAGAAATGATGAAATTCTTGTCAGGCAATTTAAAGTATTTGACTATTTTGAATAAAGTTCTTTTCTGTGAAGCGCTTACCTTTCAATTCACTTCTTAACAAAAACATGGGGATCCAATTGATTAAAAACAATGACATATGAAAAATAAATCTAACAGACATTTTAAATTCGTTTCCGACTATGAGGACACATTTTGCAATAATATTGAATTTTACATTCAGTCTTCTAGTTGACAACTCTTCATATACATACTTTGCAACTTATTTTGGCATATGAACAGTACAATAATAAAGACCTGTTGCTGTTAATAGGAGTTATTAAATGCATATTTTACTTCGGTAATAAGGCTGAAGAAAGTAAAATTCTTACCAATATAATAGTTTGAAAATAAACAAGTAAGCATATGAATGTGTAGCGAGGGTTCCTATATAAGCCATTAACAGTATCCGGACTGAAGAGATCATTTTGGTCCAGTGGTATGTTACGTGCTTTAGACCAGAAGGTACCGAGTTCTATTCTCCGGAAACTTCTGCCTCACATTGGTTACTTTGACGCTGAACTTAGAAAAATACGCAACATTCGAGCAGCTTTCGTGGCTCGATCTTAACACCGCAAGAGCAACCAAAGTCGTCAAACACACTTGTCGCAGCAAACCAAAGTCGTTAGAATCATTTGACGCAGGAAAACAAAGCCGTCAGTCTCACTTGACGGAACGGCAACAATCCACACGCTCGCCATATATATATATAATAAGTATGTCATTAATTTGCCTATTTCCTGATTCTTTGGTGTGGGAGTATTTTGCGATTGCTCCAATATAAGACAGTAACAGCATCCAGACTGAAGTGATCAAGTTGGATCAGTGGTATATTACGTGCTTACGAAACCATAGGTCGTGGGTTCTAACCGCCTCATATCTAACTTAATATAATAGTTTTTATTTTTAAAATTGTTTAATTTTGGACCATGATCAAACTACTATTACCACTTATTTGTGTGGAACCACACTCTCCAAACTTCCAACCACACCACCACGGATACTGCCGTATAAATATAACTTCCATTAGCGTCTCCATACAATTGTTCTTTAGAGGTATCTGTTCAGGATTCCGCGGACAGAAACAATGCTATTCATATCACTAAGGCCTGCAAATTTATCACTGGATCTTCCTTTTTCAGGTGTGATTGCAACCACTAGTAAAATATTTTAGCTGCAATAGTGGTCAAATAGCAAGTTTGCGCAAAATGTTTCTACAAATGTCTGGATAGTTCAAATGATTCATTGCCCCTCCTACTGATATGCATGCATTTAATAAAATCAATGAAGTAAAAACATTCACTAAAACATAATGAGATTTACTACAAAATATTCAAGTTCAAGCATAAAGACAAAAAGTAAATTTCTTGGTAAAATAAATCTGATCATTTTTTTTAAAATTTGCTTTAAAATGTAAAAAAAAAAAAAACTGCTAGCAATTATATAATGTGATTTCTTGTTATATTAAAAAAATAAAAATGCACGTTTGTCTTTCTTAACAGTTTCAAGTCAAGTATTAATTGTATGACATAAAATTAATCGAAAACAGTAAAAATTGTTTAACGCCAAATTAAATGGGCTGAAATATTTTTTCGAGTTAAATGTATTACAAAAAAAGCATATATTTAACAAATATAAGTTAATTAGAGTGGATTTTATTTTCATAGATATATATGCATGCATATATTTAACAAAAACATTCAAAATAACATAATGAAATTTAAAGCACAACTTTCAGTGTTTTTTGAAAAACAAAACTTTTATTGAGTTTTTGCGGAACAATCTGATATTTTTCTTAGCATTGTCCTTTTTAAGCATCAAATTGTCACCTGATTGTTGGATGACATCCATTTTGGAATTCATTTCACCACTTAAATGTGCATTTAGAAAACTAAGTATACTTTTCATGATGTTTCCCATTTTGTATGACGTGGGAACAGGCGCTGCATTTTAAATTCCATTTTCATAATCGGAATACACATCAATGATAAATTTGGATCTTTGAACAAACTCCAAAATGTCCTTGTCGTTCTTAATTGGAGCTGTACACACATTATCATTATCTACCGCAATGAATTCTTCTAATGATACAGTAGAACTTGTGTGTGTGTGTGTGTCCAATAATATAGAATTTTTTTCAAGCATTTCATTAAGTGTCGCTCCTCTTAAATCTAGCCTGCGTGTGGCTGGTATTTTACGTATTTTATTCATTCCGAAAAGGGAAATATTTTCATGTTAAGTGATTCTTATTTCGCGTTAAGAGGAAAAAAAATCGTGAAAACACATAGTAGTGAACCGATAGACCGATGGATTATTTTTTGTAACCGATATTTCGTCTTAAATGCATTTCACTGCACATATGCAAGTATGTATGTGTGTTTGTATAAGCATGTGTGTGCGCGTATGTGCATATGTATGTGTATGTGTGTGTCTACGACTTTTAAAAAAATAGATTATATGTAGAGGACAATTTAAATAAATATGTTGACCATGCCGTTTAAACATGTTTTTGCATTCTCGTTATATTATATATAAGCAAATCTTAAGGTATAAAACTTTTACAGAAAAATGTATTTTGCAACTGCAGAAATTTCTCTGAATTGCTCTAAAATGCTTGCAAATGAACAATTGTCTGTGTTTTAGATCATGAATATACAAATTATAATCTAAATTAGACTAAAAAATATTAAAATAGTAGTTATGCCATGCACATAGATACTTTTTTTTTATAAGTCCTTGTTATGAATTATATCTTTTGAAATAACTCAATATATTCAAAAAACCTGTTTTTGAATCATTTACATCATTAATATCAGTACCATCACATTTGAATAACGTATCTTCATTCTTATTCGCAAATTATTTAAAATACATCTGTGATTTCTAATGTTAGATTCGGTAGAAAGCAGTATTAAGTTTTAACTAAAATAAATAAATAAAATAAATGTTCAGTGGTGCATTTAAAAAATGAAAAAGTACAGGTATAACGATAAAACTTCTTTAAAAGTATCAAACAGTATATAATTTAATATTAATAATGTGTGCGTATAACAAATCTTAAAGTCCATCTTCTTTCCCCATTTTCTATTTTATGATCAATACATCATTCCTTTGGTTGACACGCAAATATTTTAAAGATCATGCTTTTGTTTGGAATAAGCGATGCAATTTATTAGCGATGCTTAAGAGTGATGAACTTTATTTGACAATCATTAAATCTTAAGTACACAGAAAATAAACTAACACAGTAACTCCTAGAAGGTTTCGCTACCTTCTACAGAACTCAGACACAACTATCAGTGTCTAAAACTACAAGTACGTAATTATAAAGATTATCTGCAAGCAATCACTCGGTCATATGCAAGTGAATCATTCAATAGCTAAAGTAATACTGGCTTAGTTTCGGCAAGCGACCAAAATTTATAGTCTACTCAGCTACCTCTTTGTGCTTTCCTGAAACATCAACAAACATCATACGTTATAACGCTACAGAC